>PVLD010026918.1:0-21482 GCA_004027595.1 Dinomys branickii
TTGTATTTCTTTTGGATCTGTAGTGACTTCCTCTTTTTCATTTCTTATTGCATGAATTTGAGATCTTTCCCTTCTTTTTTTGATAAGGTTGGCTAGGGGTTTATCAATTTTATTTACTCTTTCGAAGAGCCAACTTTTTGATTCACTAATTTTTTGTAGAGTTTTCTTCATCTCTATTGCGTTAATTTCTTCCCTGAGTACTTGCTCTTCTTTCTCTAGAAGCTTTAGATGCATCATTAGGTTGTTTGTGCTCATTCCATTTTCCTGATGGGAGAATTCAGTGCTGTAAATTTCCCTCTGAGAACTGCTTTCATTGTATCCCAGTAATTCTGATGTTTTATCTGTATTTTTGTTTAATTGCAGGTATTGTTTAATCTCTTCTTTAATCTCTTCTGTGACCTACTGGTTGTTCAGGAGGGTGTTATTTAATTTCCGTGTCTGTGCGGAGTTTTTGTGATTTCTTTTGCCATTAATTTCCAATTTCATTGCACCACCATCAGATAATATGCATGGGATAATTTCAATTCCTTTGCATTTACTTAAGCATGTGAGCTAGTGTATTTCTGAAAACATCCCCTGAGTAGCTGAAAAGAATGTGTATTCTGATATTGCATGGAACACTGTAGACATCTACTAAGTCCATTTATTCACAGGTTTGGCTTAGTTCTGATATTTCCTTGCTCATTTTTTTTGTCTAGATAATCTATCTCTTTGTGACAATGGAGTATTAAGGTTACCCATTACAACTGTGTTATTGCTTATTTGATTTTCATGTCTATTAATATTTCTTTCATAGTTAAGTACTCTTATATTTGGTGAATATATATTTATGATTGTTATCTTTTCCTCGAAGTTTCCCCAAATAAGGACGTAGTTACTTTAGTTATCTCTCTTTTTTTTAGTTATCTCTTTTGATCAATCTCAGTTTGAAATTCACATTGTCTGAAAACAGAATAGCTACCCCTGCTTTTTCTTGGTTCCTGTTGTGTGGAATATTGTTTTCCATCCTTTGACTTTCAGTCTATGAATTTCTTCTTCAGTTAAATGTGTTTCCTATATACAGCACATTGCTGGATTTTGGTTTTTGCTCCATTCTACAAATGTGTTTGTTTTGATTGATGAATTGAGGCCATTTACATTGATGGTTATAACTGATGTGTATTGGCTTATCTTTGTCATGTTATTTTACTGCTGTTGGTTCACTGCTTTTCCACTCTGTTTAATTACTTGCCCTGTCTGGTAGTTTTTTCCTGTTGCTGTTCTTGGAATTGGGGTCATTTTTATCTCTGTCTAGAATATCTTTCAGTATTCTTTGTGGGTTTGGTTTGGTGATCATGAACTTTTTTCAGTTGTTCTTTGTCATGGAAGTATCCTTTTTTCCTCCATTAATTTTGAAAGAGAGTTTTGCAGGGTACATCAATTTGGGTAGGAAGTTGTTTTCTTTCAAAATATGAAATACTTCATTCCAAGCATTTCTTGACTTGAGGGTTTGTGTTGAGCAGTAGCCTATGATTCCAGAGGGCTTTCCTTTACAGGTGATGTGTTTTTTTTCCCTCTAACAGATTTTAATATTCTGTTCTTGTACTGAATTTCTGGGATCTTGATTATTATGTGTTGGGTATAGATTTATTTTGGTCCTGGCTATTTGGAGTTATATATGCCTCACCTACTATATGCAAATTCTGTTGCCATGCTATTACCTCTGCAAATAGCCCTTTTATGTCATTTGTGTTTTATGTGATTTGTGTACTCCTGCTTTTTTATTGACACCTGTCAGTCTTATACTATTCTTCTTTACATCATCTTGCAGCTGTTGAATTGTTATTTCCTGATCCCTTGTTATTTTTAAGAGATTTTTCCTTTTGTGATCACTAGCTGTGATCTTGTCTTCAAACTCTGAAAGTCTCTCTTCAGTTTTGTTCAAGCAGTTTTGACAACTTTCAATGGAATTTTTAATTTCCTGGATATCTCCCTGAATATGTTTTATCCATTTGAATTATTTCCTGTATTGTTCATTCAAAGTTTCCATCATTTTCTATTTTTTAACTATGTCTACTCTAGATTTGCTGAGAAATTTCTTCATTATGGTTTTCATTTCTTTTTTTTAACCTGAGAGATTATTTCTGATCTTATTTCCTCTATAGCCTCATGGATTTGTTTCTTTACTTCAGTTGCTATCTTTTCAAAATATCAGGTGTGTATTTTCCATTGTCTTCTATCTCAGTGTCTCTTGGACTTGTTTTGGGTAGGTTGGAGGTCTGAAATTACATTTTGCTTCTGCATATTGTCATTTTCTATTTCAAAACTTTTGTCTTCTGTGTTGATTCTTGCAAGTTCTGTAGTAGGTAGCTATATCACTAGTAACAAGACCTCTCTGGGAAAAGTCTGTTCTTCAGCAATGTCTTCTTGTGTAAGAGGTTCTTGGTGTGAGTCTGTCCCAAGATTCTACCTCCCCAATTAAAATTAAGAGTGCGATGTTGGAACCTGTTTGGCTCAGCCCCCCATCCTTTGGTGTTAGGTTCTGGTAATGTTATTACTGCAGAGCTTCCCAGTATTGCTATGAAGGGAAAACAACTTATTAAAATAGATATGACATCCAAGCTAAAGTAGTACAATTAGAAATAAGAATAATATCAAGCACAGTTCATAAACTGACAAACTGTGGTAACTATTAATTTTGTACCTTAAATCATACAAGGTACAAAATCATACAAGGAAAACTTACAGTTACATAACAGAATTGATCATAAATTAGGAGGGGAACAAATTGTTTCCCCTGCACACAGTGGTTTTACCCTGTGGTGGGGAAATTTAAGGATGGTGGCTAAAACAGGGATAACTGAAAAGGAGGTAGAAGCAAGACTAGAGAAAGGATGATCACATGGGCTATGGGAAACTAGAGAAGAGGGCAGAAAAAAACAGAATGAAGGAGTAAACCAGGGATTATTGAAACTCAGGCTCGGGGTTTGGGGGATGGGATTAGTGTTCCATGGCTGGAGTTCTTCCCAGACATTTAGAAAAGAGAAAAAAAGATAAGATATATTTTATGATCACACCATGTAGATCTGAAATGTCCCCTAAAACTCTCATCTGTTCAGGGGGAGTCTTTAGAAGGTGTCTGGATCACAGGGATGCTGTATTCAACAGTGGATTAGTGCACTGATGAGATCTTACCTGATTGTGCTATTAAGGGACCCAGCTGGAGGTCTCTGGAGTCAAGATTTTGGAGAATATATCACTCAGGGGCTTTTCCTGTGCTCTCACTCTCTGCTTCTTGGATTCTTCTTTTCTATTTCATGTAAAGATGCTATATGGGATACTGGCTGGTTGAAGTGCTGTAGTTATATGAGAATTTCAGCCCAAAATGGAGGCACAAATTTAATTCTACAGGTGTAGTAAGTTGCAAAGCTACCCGGAGTTGGAAATAATCTTGTTCTGGTTAGACATTAAAAAGCAGAGGAGTACATGTTGGGTGCAATACAATGTCTCTCAGGGAGGCTCTGCTTGCCTCTGCTTTAAGAGGATATTTTTCTGGTCAAGTTAATGTAAATTTTGGAAAATGAAGTAAGCTGCTAAACTGTAGTAACTGGAAACCTTTAACCAAACATTCATGAGCAGGATTAAAAATATTAAAGGTAATGGGTATCAGTTTGGACTTGCTGCTGATTTTACTTAAAACTCTAGTCCTCCTTCTCACATATGCGTGTATATGATTATAGATATAGGCATATGAATATAAATATTAAATAGTGGTTGAGAAACCCAGAATTTTCAGGTGTTAAAAATTAATGAATGATCTTATCAAAAATGAGTGTTTATGCAATCCTATTATAAACAATGAAGTAAGTGCTGTGAGAACACAAGAGTTAAAAGCCAAGCTGACAAACAGCAGGAATGACTTGAAGGTTGAGACTTAAGCAGCAGTGTGCAGCTGAGACCTTTGAGAATAACATCAAGTGCAAACAGGAATGAAAATGATTTTGAACAATATAAAGACTTAGACATCAACCTTAACTGAAAGCCAGTGAATGGATGTGCTGGATCAGTCATTCTTTTAACTGTGGATTAATGCAAGTTGCTCCATTATTTTAGCTACACAAAATGCCCCCATAGTTGTACGGCTTTTATTGGCATGTAATACTTGACAGATTTGACTGAGAAGTCTCATTGTAGCCTAAAAGCACTATATGCCACATAAAAGATGTGGCACAAAGGAGTACCTCCTTAAGGCATTTTTCTTCAGTCTTAAATTCTAGGGATAGTACAAATTATGCTGCTTGTGCTTAATTTTTAGTTTTGACTGGTAAATCCTAAAAGTTTGAAGGATTTTGGTCTTTTCACTTTGCTGTGCTAACTTAGTTTTTAATTGGCAAGTAATTGTGAATATTTAGGGGATACAATATGATGTGAAGAATCTATTTGCTATTGATCTAATTTGCCAGTAAATAAGGCATTTCAGAAATTCTCTATGCCCACCCTGCTCTTTTGTGACCCTAAGCCACACAAGATTCTTATGAAAACGTATATGTTTTCTTTCCTGAATAGCTAACTCCTCCATTATTGCAATTTTATTATGTAAATATTGTATGAGTTTCAATAATCTATTTAGGATATGGTGTGCATCTACATGTGCGTGTGTGTTTGCACACACATACTCATTGAGATTTTGGAGAAAGGTGTTTTGGTTTTGTTTGGGTTTTTTATAGGAAGCAAATGTTTCAGCTATATGTGAGATTTTACTAAATCAGGCTGACTTTGTGGTTATGAATAAACACATTTTCCCCTGTAAAATCTCCCACCTAATAAAGTGCAGCTGCATCTGTCCCAACAAATAAAAGTTTATCCAGTATAAAATACCTCAGAAATGCTTATCTCATATGAATGTACAGCAACCAAAGAGGTCATGTAGTTAGAAATATGAACACAAATAATATTCTTGTGTACCAGTGAACAGGG
Organism: Dinomys branickii; assembly: GCA_004027595.1. NCBI lineage: Eukaryota > Metazoa > Chordata > Mammalia > Rodentia > Dinomyidae > Dinomys > Dinomys branickii. Next base: position 4,957 of record PVLD010026918.1, read on the forward strand.
AAGGGTCAAGAATGAAAGAAGAAAATGAAGGTTTTTTTTTTTTTTAACTGAGAGATAAAAAGAGTTAATAAGGGGCTACCTGTTAAAGGCATCCAAGAAAGGGCTGAAATCAAGGGGTTACTCAGTATAACATAGGTCAAAAAAAGATCCCCTCAAAAAAAATTTTTCTGGCTAGGAGGGCTACCTATGACTGCTTGGAATGAAGGTACTGGACCAGATGACATTTAAGTTTCTCGCTTTATTTTTTTGCAAGGAGTCTCCTGGAATGCAACATGACCTAATTTAAAGGAAAGGGACGTAAGGCTAGGGCAGTGGAGAACAGTGAAGGAGAGAAGGGAGAGAACAGAAGATCTGCAGCTCACACCCAAACGGAACAAATTATGAAGCTAAGAGAAGACACTGAAAGTAACTGGCTCATGAATTACTGAACAATATGTTGAAGCAGATTTAAAAGCAAACTCTGACCTACGAATTATTTTGCTTTGCTATCCTGCGATTGGCAAGTAAGTCTGCCAAGCGGGGGACGTATTGTAAGGAAAAGGCCGACGGCTGGGGAGAAACAGCACTACTGTGCCGGGATGTACCGAGAGAGACGCCCGCCGCGGTCTACCCTGGCCCTTTCCCACCCCGGTCTCCTTCACCCTTAAGTGAATGACCGAGGAAGCAGGAGACAAGCACTGAAGCTCGTGCGGGGCATTTGGTGGGGCGTTCAGTGAGCGAGCTGCGCTCCGCCCTCACTCAAACATGAAACGAGGGCACCATAGAAGTGACCGAGAAAGACCGGGCTGCTATGAGAAGAGGAGATTAGCACCTGCTTTGCTAGTTGGACATTTCCTTTGCAATGGTTTTGTTACTCTCTTTCTGTACCTACTTAAGCAAAGAAGAGAGAGGTGAACTAGAGAGTGATAAAGGGGAGAACAGAAAGGGCAGGGATAGCTACATAGCGCACTGCGGATCTCGAAGATCACAGGTGAGTTTTCCTTGGCTCAAGTGGACAGTAAGGAAAGACTCACAGTCTTGCGGGAGCCCAACCTGAGAGAGCGGCGCAGCAAAGGAAGCCATCCTGGCAGCAGGGCCCGTGAGATACGCCAGAGGAGGCTGGTGCTAGGTAGAGAGTGAGGGGCGGTGGCAGAAATCAAGCTAGAATGAGATCTTCTGAAATCAGGTCATAACCCAGGCTATTGATTTGCTTCCGTGAGACCCTGGAGAGAGGCACTACTGGGAGGCATGTCACCAGATACATATTTTCCACGAAGCTTCGGTTTCCAAAGTCTGAGAAGGGGACTGAACAGTACAGTGGAACAATGGCGGTAGTTTTGCTTTGTTTTGCCAATTTTACAAAGGTAGGATATTGGTATGGAGTGAGTGTTTGTGTCCTGCCAAAATTTATATGTCAACACCTAATCTCCAACACAATATCATCAGGAGGTACAGCTTTTGGGAGATAATTAGGTCATGATGAACTATCCGGAATTGCATTTGTGCCCTTATAAAAGAGAAGGACACTGGATTATGTGCCATCCCCCTCCTGCCCGCTCTCAGTCATGTGAAGATATAACAACAAAGCATCGGTCTCCACACACCTGGACTCAGCATTCCCAGCCTGCAGACTGTGGGAAATAAAATTAAGCTACTCAGTCAATGGTACATTTGTCATAGCAGCTAACCTGACTAAGGCAGCTATTTTAACCCAAATCCCATAAGATCATAATCTCCATCTACTTTATTTTTTTTCTGTCACATTTTGTCTCAAGGCATGTGATGTGTTGGTATGCAGGAGAGAGAAAATGGACTCGGGAATGTTGGGTCTAGGTTAGTGGAATATAGCTATGTAGGTCTGTCTTTTGCTTGTACTTAGACTGCTGCCGGCCTTCTTAGTACAGAGTAAATACTTCCCTAAACACTCCTGTCACCCAGTGCTGTAACACGAAGATACAGGGCAAAGTGACAGGTGTGTCATGATGGAAATGCATCCTGAGCCTTCCACATGGAAAGTGTGTAAGTGATGGAAGATAAATAAAATTTAGAATGTTCGGAAGAAAAGGCTAGATGTAGACTTTTTCTCCAAGCTTTTCCATACTAGCAATAGTTTTTAAAATTGAGCAAATTTGTTTTCTATAGAAAATGAAATTATAAAATCACCTTCACATGAAGAAAGGAAAAAAGTGGGGAGAATCGTTTTAGAAATGTGTGTTAAGAAGTTAATAGTAATATATGTCCTGCTTATCCTGTGGTTTGGGTATTCATTAGCTTTTTCATTAGCGGACATGATGATTACATTCCTGGTGTGGGGCTGGTACATAGACAAAACACGTGTCAATTCTTTTTCATCCCTTTCTATCCTGTACTTTCATCCTCTCTCCATTTCCTGATTACCTTCCCCTTTGAGAAAGATCTGATTTAACTGTTGTAATATGTGATTTATTTTCTCTGGGTGAATAAGTATCTATATTCTCATGTAATTTTGTAGTTTTACCTTGTATCACTTTGCTTAGAGGGTCTCTGAAAACCGGCTGAGACAGAAAGAGTTCTAGGGTTCAACACCAACCAAGGCTGCACAATAAGCTTGAGGCCAGTGCCTTGGTTACTTTTTTCTTGTTGAGACAAAATGCCCAACGCCCCAAATGAAGGGAGGAAAGGTTTATTTAGCTTACAGTTTGTGGAGGTTTCAGTCCATACTTGGCTGGTTCTGAGGCAGAGTGGCACATGGCAGAGGGCAAATGTTCATGGAGATGGAAAACAGCAAGAGCAAAAAGTGAGGAGGAGGGGGACACTCTCTCTCCCTTACACTGTAAACAGGCTGCCCCCTCCCAGGGGGCACGTAGCATTCACACAGTTTCCATGGGCTCCTCTTGCACAGGCTCAGGATGTGTACAAAGGAAGGACCCTGACGCCTGCTCAGTCTCTCAGTTAACATAAACTCCTCAAGTTGACATAATGAACAATATCCCAGAAGGGTAAGCGCGTGTCCTTTTCATCCCAAGATGCAGAACTGCTGAGTCACTTAGCCAAACCTCCCCAAGTTGACACAGTGTATCAACCATAATAGCCAGCATGAGACTCTGTATCAAAAAATGGGGTAGAACAGCTTTCTAATATTATTTCCACTTGAGACCTTACTAAGCCTGAAATCCCACTTGTGTGCGCTATAACAGTTCAATGGTCATTGTCAGAGGAGATATAATAGTCCACGGAGAATTTCACTGGTATTAATCAGTAAGTAAATGATGTTTGCTTTTCTTCCCCTGTTCCCCTTCCCAGCATCTTGCACCAGGAGAATTAGACTTTGATAAAGAGACATTCTCAAACCAAGGGTGGCGAGAAAAATAGAAAGAATATACTACGGCCCCCATTCCTTCTTTAGATTTGCAATATTTATTGCCTGGACCTCAATGGAGTATTAAAAAATGATGCAACTCATTCTTTTGAAAGTGATAATTAGGCCCTAGCCCACAGCAATGGTACAATACAATTGGAAAAATATGTCTGAAAGGAAATGCAAGGTTCATGAAAGAAATGTGTGCGATTGCAAAAGAGGAGCTGATGACATTTCTAGCTAAGACTGCAAGAGTGAGTCACTGACATTATCAGATGCTGCAGAGATAAAAGTGAGAACGCCAGGCTGGAGAGTGTGTGTGCCCAGTGAGTTACATGGGGATGCTGACAGGTCCACCCGTTTTCATTTATTACATTTCTCCAGATTTCCTCAGTCCTAGGTTCCAAACCCCTGCCCTTTATTTACTAAGCAGAAGCCTCAGTAAGTGGTGCTTAAAATCTAAGAATAAAAGGGCCAAGTGTAACCCATAAACACTGGTTGAATGTACTAAGAGACACTGAGGCTCTATGTGAATATTTTGAAGACTCAGCAATTTTGTGTTTTGAGAATGTTACTGTCATCTCCTACGTATCAGTTAGGTTCACTAGAGGAACAGATTTTGTATTAATAATAATAATTATATACATATATAATTTACAAGATAGGATATAATGGCTGCCTATAGAGTCAGAGGTTGCAGAGTGGAAAAGGACATCTGCGTGCAGGACAGCCAGAGGATCTGGTCCCAAGTTGAAGGCCTGAAGCTCACTGCAGAGCTTTCTGTGCCAGTCCACATGGGGAAGCCTAGGGTCTGCACTGGGAGGCTAAAGAGTCTCAGCTAGAAGCCCAGGGACAGAGGTTCAAAGGTGACGGCAAAGACTGGGACTTCCTGGAAGAATCAGAAGTGAGATAATCTTTTTATTCCATCCAGGCCGCAAACATATTACACGTTGATGCCACCCAGAGTGGGTTTTCCCTCTTCCATAAGTCCATCGCCCGCATCCAGAACTGTGCTAAGTTAGTCAACTATGTGTTACTCAAATAAGTGCACAGCTGAGTTAACTACTATACCCTAGAATAGAATGATACAGTTACTTTAGCAGTTGCTAAAAGTTGTTCCACATCTATACTCTTTTTGCTGCATAAACTCCAATAACAGCAGATGCAGTCACTTGAATCCAAGCAAAGGGCAGAAAGATATTGTGTGAATAAGGTTTAAATAACCCCAAATATCATTTCGTTTGGGAATGCACATTATCACTTCCACTAAAAGCCATTTTTTATTTACTTATCTGGAAATCCACAGTATGTCAATCAGCCTCAGAAAGGTTGTGCCCTTAAGTCTGTTTAAAGATTCTACTCCTCTCTTCTTGCCAGAATGAAGTTCTAACACCTCTACAACTAGAGAAATTTTGCAACCTAAATATGTTTTCTCCCTAAAAGAATAAATATTTTAGCTACTTTCATCAAAGTTCTCAGAGAAAGAGGAGAAAGAAGTGAGGGCAAGAAGAAGGAGAGGGAAAAAGAGGAGGAGGAAATGAACAAGGATAGAGAGGAAATGAGAGCGGAAGGGAAGGGAAAGAGAAATCATAGAGTTCATAGGTACTGGTTTAAACAATGTTAGAAGACAAGTCTCATGATCTGTCTCTATAGGCTGGAGAATCAGGAGAGTCAGTAAGGTCATTAGGTCTAGGCCCAAAGGTCTAAGAATCAGGAGTGCTGATGTCTGGGAGCAGAAGATAAGTGCCAGAACCCAAGCTAAGAAAGGAATTTGCCTTTCCTCCACCTTCTTATCCAAGTCAAGCCATGGGCTGGATGATGTCCATCTGCATTAGTGCGGGTGGCTTTCCCTTACACAGTCTACCAACTTAAACGCTAAACTCTTGCAGAAACACTCAAACACACACCCTGAGTTAATGTATTATCAGCTATCTGGACTTTCCTTACCCTGCTTAAATTGACACATAAAAATTCACCATCACAGTAACCTTGCTCAGCTATAAAAAAGATAATTTATTTCAGCAAAATGTAGTAGAGTTACTTTGATATTGGTTAGAAATGTGAATTCAAGAATATCTGAAATTCTAAATGTCTGAGCAAATAAGAATTAACTATATTTAATTACTATATTTAATTGACATTATAGAATTCCTCATCTTAATTGTAATTTGTTTTGTAGCATTTTGCTGTCCTGTGGCAGACCCTGCTGGCTCACATTCCAAGGTTCTTAAAGACAGAGATGGCCAGCACTGAGTGAGACTGCAAGCCAAGTCATCATTTGCTTTCCAAAACAGTCATCCAGTTCACTAAAGGGAGCAATTCTTGCCTGTTGGGTAAGCTCTTGAGGCCAAAATATCCAGGTCTCATCCTCTATTTGATGGAATGATTATCGCCTGTTTAGGTCCATCGGCTCACATTCATTTGCTCACTGCTGACTGGATAAAAGGAGGCCATTGGTTTTGGTAAAAGGGAAAGAGGATCTATTCTAATCTAGCTCCGAGGATATGGAGAACCTCATCACCCAAATTGCCATCTCATTATGTACAGGTGTGTTAGGGTCTGCACAGAAAGGGAAAGTGGAGGGAGGAAATGCCCTGAGATGACATATTCAGGCTTGTTTCCTCCCTTCCCGGACTGAGACCTCACCTTCCCTGGCCTGTGGAAATGAAATTGCACTCTAGCCTCCTGGGGCCAGCATCTGCCTATTCCGTCCTTTCCTCTTGGCTGGGGACAGCTGAGAGTGGCAGCTTCTGAGAAGATTTGAAGAAGCCACTTGACTCCAGAGAGTCTATTATACAACCATTATTCTTTCTCCTGGTTATTCCAAGTCCCTTTTATTCCAGGCATGCTCACCTTGGCCCCTTGAGATCTCATGATTCATTACTCTGAGAGAACTGTGAAGGCCCTAAGGGATAATATTGCTGTGGTGTAACGTCAGGTAACAGGTACTCAGTGTAGAGAGAATAATCATTTCTATACCGAATCATGAGTCCCACTCAATCACCCTGAAGTTTTGAGGCAACCTTCAGGATTCAGCAACAGACCACACAATGAACATTAAGATGTCCAGTTCGATGAGCTCCCTGCTTCTTCAGATGTGGATAGCCAGTCCTCCTGTTTCACTGAGCAGAAACCACTGCGGATGGGATAGCTTCTGACCAATTGTCCCTGAGATAGTCTGGAGACCAAAGTAGGAACTTCTTGTACTATGAAGACCTGGACATGGTCTTCATATTACAAGGTAAAGAATTTGAGAGAGGTAAGTCAATTCTTATCTACCTGATCTACTTTGAAAACAAACGTGTTTCTAGCTTTTCCAGTCATGCCACAGATAAGCCCCTCTCATAGGGGCTTATTTTGCCATTACAACCAAAATGTAAAATAGATATGTTTATTCTTACCTTCTAGTGAAAAACTGAGGCAGGGAGTGATGGCGCAGCCCAAATAACTTATAAGCAGGAGAGAAAGAAACAAGAATAAGGTTTATCAGATCATAGAACCCATGCTCTTCCCTTATATCTTGTCCAAAATATTGAGCTGATAATAAAAGGGTAGATTCATGTAGCAGTAATATTATGAGAGTATAATTAACCACTTGAATCAAGTGCTTGTTCTTCTGATTATTTCTAGTTTTGCAATGACTCCTAACCATAAAAGTTTCCCTCAGACCTTCCTGTTGAACCTATTAAAAACCAAAAGTATTCTGATAGCACCTCCAGCTTCACACAATCATTATAGAATGTACTTAAATTATTTTAAAGGCATAATAGATCTCAAAGGACACTCTCATAGATTAAGTGTCAGAAATGAAATATTGCATTTCAACCTCACAGGCCTTTTGGAGAAGATAGGAGGACAATGATTTAGAGTCCAATAAAGTGCAGTTTATGATACTGTAATTCTAGGGGCCAGTTGTTTTTAGTAACAATTTAATAACAGGCATGATTGGGCCACTTCAAGTGGAGTTTACTTCAGATCCTGCGACTCACTGATGATGTCTCAAATGATTTGATTGCATTTGCAAATTTAAAGGATTTTCATCAGCTAAGTTCATCATTGCAAAATTCTCTACACTTTGGGAAAGAATGCAATCTTTAGAGAAGTATTTGGCAAACCACTTGATCTCAACTTTAAATGAAAGATTTCTTTAGATACTCATACTTTAAAAGTCTGACTAGCAAGAAGGGAATGTTGAATTTGGGCTGGTGGGAAGCTCCTTAGATTGCCAGTAGCCAGCATGGCACTTTAGATATAAATGGGTAAAAGAATCAAAAAAGAAAAAGGTCCATTTCAGTATTCAACCTATGCAATGCGAAAGATGAATACCTGCTTGCTCACTTTTTCTCTATGCTGAAATGCATACACAAAGCCCAGGGGTCGCTGGACAGCAGGTGATCTGTAAATTCCCTCTTCTGTTTGGTTCTGCTCTAAGAGCAGCCTTATTGAGCTCTGTGATATTGCTGTTTCACAATTTCCTTTACTGCTTCTTAGCCCTTCAAAGAATAAGGAAATCAATAAATTTTCTTCTGTTTGTTTATTGGAATTTAGTATACAGTCACTCGAAAACCTCCTTTCCATGCTGGCTCCAACAGCTGAGAGAAGGTAGACCAGTAGGAAAGCATTTCTTTCTTCGGAAGCTTCATTATTTCTTTCCCTTTTCCCTCTGGCTGAGTACAGGATGATTTAGCAACACAGCACAGTGAGGGGGATGTCATGATGGGCTCTGACATTGCCTGCCTGAGATGAAGGCGAGGGCCAAAGTCGTGGTGAGCACTGATCACACAGGAAGGCATGCAAGCATCTCAGCAACTGCACTGGTTTGCCAAAAAATCTTTGACTTGCTTAAGTTTGGGGATACAGCATCTCTACCAGTAATTTTTATATGCTGCCAGGTTACACAACCAAATAAATACTCATTTTGATGATTGCTGAAGATTCTGCCAGCCTGTGGCTATGAGAACCTTCCAAATAAAGCCAACCACCAAAGCAAATGGTGATTGTTTACAAAACTAATCTTTTTTTCTGTTGGATTATGTTTTAAATAAAGATGTATTTTTCTTTTAATAAAAACATATTACATCTAGACTTCTAAGGAATTTTTTTCTTGGAAATTGATTTTCTAGAGTTCAACTTCAAATTATTTGTTTATTAAAAATGGGGAAAACAATTTCTCTCTACCAAGAAATCTGTATGAAGAGGGAGATTTTTCTTGGGTGCAAACACAGTACTTCTTGCAAAATAAAACTGTTGGAAGCTAAATAGTCATTTTCCCTCCATTTTATTTTCTTTGCAGAAGGATTTAGCAAAGGCTTATTTATTAATATTGTCTTTTTTATACTAAGAACAGCACTGTTCTGGAATGCAGTTTTACAGGGAAATTGTAGTTGCTCCTGTTTTTGGTTGAAAGGCTGCATTTAAATAGATATGAATAGTTTATCACAGTCAAAAGATGCTGAGAGAAGACACCAGAATGTTCAGTATGGGTCCTTCCTAAAAACTACTGTAAATTCATCTGTGTGTCAGGCCAAATGATGAATAAGAGAGGTTCCTCTTTCTATCTGCAAAGGGAGTGAGGTAGCTGGGAAAAAAATACTGCTTAGTCATTTTAGTAAATTGGAACTGGAGTAAGAAACAGACATGATACATTTCTTAAAATGAATCAGAGCAATAATATGAAGATACAATGAAAATTTACCAATATAAAATATAAAGTATCAATATTGGAAAAAAACAGCATTCAACTGGTTCACAATCTAAAGAAACAAATAATGTACATCAATCAGTAGCAATTCAAGCAAGTGTCAGTAGGTGTATAACACAGACCTTGTGATAATTCTCATTACAATCCATAGTGTGGGCCATTGCTAACTCTATCAGAAAGACTCTGAAACAGCCAAGCGTGATTTAATGGAGATCCATGACAATAACCAAAGTATAAATTGGTCCAATGAAGTGTAACTGTCTGGTAATTTGGTGGAAGAGAAAAAGAGAGGAAGCCAAGATTTTAAGAGCTTTGTTTGCAGATTTTAAGAACTGGATGTTATCTATGATTTTTGAGGCAATATAATAAAATCAATTTTAAGTTAGTATTTTCAATTATTTGTTGAGGGGAGGATTTGCCCAGATGCTTATTGACCTAATACATATATAAGTAAAAACAAAATGTGCTCATTAATATATAGTTCTTGCTTGATTCTTTTTTTACTTTAAAAAGAAAAAAGACAAAACAACACAACACAAAAAAAGAGAAACTATACAGAATTCAACAAAAAAAAGATGATAAGAAATTGGCAATGGTTGTTGTGTTACATATTGTTATCTTCAAAGTATTTGCTCAGATAACCAGATATAGGCATGTAAGAGTGATCAAACAATTAAACACTAACTGTTCCTTTTAATAAACCGTTAGAAATCAGTAGTAAAATTGTATCAGCTATTGTGTGTGTGTGTGTGTGTGTGTGTGTGTGTGTATACACACATATATTTCACTTCCTTCTTGTTTTCTTTTCTCCTCCCCTCAACCCAGTTGTTCTTTCCTTTTGGGCAGTTTATTTTCCTTTCATGATATTTATTGTACCTTTCAGATTTTATCAACACTTTCAGGTTCTTACACTAGGGAAACAATACAATGTTTACACATGTGGGTATGTGGGTATGTCCCTGATGAGTACAGTCTCTAATTGTAACCATTTACCTATAACAACCTCAAGTTTATCTTTCTTTATAGCTGAGTAATAATCCATTGTATAAAAATGCCACCTCTTTTTTATCAATTCCTCATTTGATGGACATTTGGGTTGTTTCCAAGATCTAGCTATTACAAACTGTGCTGCTATAAACATGGGTGCATATATATGGCTGTGGTGTGATGTTTTCAGTTATTCTGGAAAAATACCCAGAAAGGGAATAGCTGGGTTGAATGGGACCTCTAGACCTAGTTTTTTGAGGATTCTCCACACGGATTTCCACAGTAATTGCACCAGTCTATCCCCACCAACAGTCAAAAAGATTTCCTTTTTGACAGCCCCTCCAGTATTTGTTATTGGTTGATTTCTTGATGATAGCCATTCTTTCTGTGGTGAGATGGAGTCTCGGTGTTGTTTTAATTTATATTTGTCAAATGACTAATGATGTTGAACGCTTTTTCATATATTTATTTGTCATTTGTATTTCTTCATCTGAGAAGTGTATTCATCTCAGATGCTCCTTTCTGGATTGGATCTCTGACACTTGGCAGCCTGATACTTTTTAAATTCTTTATATGTTCTATATAGAAGTCCTTTGTCAGAGATACAATTGGCTAAAACTTTTTCCCAGTTTGTGGGCTTTCTTTGTACTCTGTTAGTTATTTAATTTGATGTGCAAAACTTTTCAATGGGGTGAGATCCCAGTTGTTGATTCTTTGAAGTCTTTCCATGCAGTTTGGTTTTTGTTCATGAACTCTCTGCCTATCCCTACGTCTTTAAGATTTCTACCTACTTTCTCTTCCAGTAGATTTACTGTTTCTGTTGTAATATTTAGATCTTTGATCCACTTTGACTTTAGTTGAGTGCATGGTGATAGACATGGGTCTAATTTTAGTCTTCGGCATGTGGAGAGCCAGTTCTTTTGACACAGTTTCTTAAAGAGACTATCTTTCTTCCAGTGAACATGTTTGGTCCCTTTGTCAAAGATAAGGTGGCTGAGTGGGTTTGTAGTTGTGTCTGCATCTTCTAGTTTGCTCCATTGATCCTCAGGTCTGTTTTTTGCCAGTACCATGCTGATTTTATCACAATAGTTTTGTAGTATAATTTCAAGTCAGGGATTGTGATGCTTCCTGCCTTGCCTTTGTTGCCCAGGATTGCTTTTGCTATTTTGGGTCTCTTCCTTTTCCAGATGAATTTACGAATATTTTCTCCAGATCTGTGAGGTATATTAATGGTAATTTGATTCGGATGTATTGAATCTGTACAACAGTTTTGAGAGTATGGCCTTTTTCAAAATATTTGTTCTTCCTATCCGTGAGAAAAAGATATCTTTCCATTTTCTGAAATTCTCTTTGATCTCTTCTTTCAGAGTACTATAATTTTCACTTCATAGATCTTTACTTCCTTTGTTAAACTGATTCCTAAGTACTTTAGTTTTTTGATGCTATTATGAAAGGTGTGGTTTCCCTAATTTTTCTCTGAGTATATTTACTGTTTGTGTACAGTAATGCAATTGATTTTTGAGTGTTAACTTCATATCCAGCTACACTACACTACTTCATATCCAGCTACACTACTGAATTTGTTTATTAATTCTAGGAATCCTTTGGTGGAGTTTTTGGGGTCTTCCATGTAGAGTATAATGTCATCTGCAAATAATGATAATTTTGCTTTTTCCTTTCCTATCTTTATTCCTTTTATTTCTCTATCTTGTCTAATTGCTCTGGTTATTGTTTCCAGAACTATGTTGAACAAGAGAGGTGATAGTGAACATCCTTGTCTGGATTCTCATTTTAAAGTGAAAGCTTTCATTTTGTTGTCCATTTAGTATGATGTTGGCCATTGGTTTGTCATAGCTGGCTTTTATAAGATTGAGGTAAAGCCCTTCTATGTTTTCTCTAGATCTGTGAGGTGTATTAATGGTAATTTGATGGTAATGTATTGAATCTGTACAATTTTGAGAGTATGGCCATTTTCAAAATATTTTTTCTTCTTATCCATGAGAAAAAGATTTCTCTCCATTATCTGAAATTCTCTTTGATCTCTTTTTTCTGAGTACTATAATTTTCACTGCATAGATCTTTACTTCATTTGTTAAATTGACCCCTAAGTATTTCAGTTTTTTGGATGCTATTATGAAAGGTGTGGTCCCTTTGTCAAATGACTAATGATGTTGAACACTTTTTACCAATTTTCTGATTTTCAAGTTTATTCTGATTTTCAAGTTTATGCCTATATCTGGTAATCTAAGCAACTACTTTGAAGACAACAATATGTAACACAACAACCATTGCTCATTTTCCATCATCTTTTTTAAAAATTCTGTATAGTTTCTCTTTTTTTGTGTTGTGTTGTTTTGTCTCTGTTCTTTTTAAAATAAAAAAAGAATCAAGCAAGAACCATATTAATGAGCACATTTTGTTTTTACTTATGTATGTACTAGGTCAATAAGCATCTGGGCAAATCCTCCCCTCAACAAATAATTGAAAATATTAACTTAAAATTGATTTTCTCAAAAATCGTAGATAACATCCAGTTCTTAAAATCTGCAAACAAAGCTCTTAAAATCTTGGCTTCCTCTCTTTTTCTCTTCCACCAAATTACCAGAGAGTTACTCTCCATTGGACCAATTTATACTTTGGTCATTGTCATGGATCTCCATTAAATCATGCTTAGCTGTCCAGAGTCTTTCTGATAGAGTTAGAAATGGTCCACACTATGGATTATGATGAGAATCAGAACACTTTTTCTGATTTCTATAGGGCTTTTATCATAAATGAATGTTGCACTTTGTCAAACTTTGTCTGCATCTTTTTAGATGATCATGTGATTCTTTTCTTTGGCTCTGTTGATATGGTGTATTACATTATTGATTTTCATATATTGAACCATCCCTCCATTGCTGGGATGAAACCCACTTGGTCATGTTGTATAATCTTATTTTGCTGCATTCTGTTTGCTAGAATCTTGCTGAGGATTTCTGCATGTATGTTCATTAGGAAGATTGGCCTGTACTTCTCTATTTTCCTTGAGTCTTTCTCTGGTTTTGGTATCAAGGTAACACTTGCCCCCCAGGAATGAGTTAGGGAGTATTGCTTCCCTTTCAATTTCATTAAAGGGTTTGAGGAGTATTGACATTAAATCTTCTATACATTTCTCACAGACTTCAGCAGTGAATCTATCAGCAGCTGGCCTTCTCTTGGTTGGTAATATTTAATTACATTTTCAGTTTTATTAAGTGACATTGAGTTATTCAGAATTTTTATATCTTCATGAATCTGCTCTGGTAATTAATACATATCTAGGAATCTGTCCATTTCTTCTGTGTTTTCCATCTTATCAGAGTAAAAATTTTTTAAGGTAAGTATTGATGATCTTCTGAATTTCTACAGGATGTGTAGTGATTTCACCCTTTTCATTCCTTATTGCATGGATTTCACTTTTTTCTTTCCTTTTTGATAAGGTTGGTGTGCAGTTTATCATTTTTCAGGAGGGTGTTATTTAATTTCCATATTTTTATGGAGTTTTTTCAATTTGTTTTGTCAATTATTTCAAATTTTATTGCACTATGGTCTGATAATATGCATGGGATAATTGCAATTCCTTTGCATTTACTTAACCATGTTCTATGTGCTATGTTAGAGAATAAACAATGTCTGATTGCAGGTGAGAAGAGTGTGTATTCTGATACTGTCAGGTGGAACACTCTGTAAACATCTACTAAATCCATTTCTTCATAAGTTTGGTTTAGTTCTGTTATTTACTTGCTCATTTTTTGTCTAGTTGATCTATGTCTTTGTGACAGTGGGGTTTTTAAAGTCCCCCATTATAATTGTGTCATTGTTTATTTGATTTTTCATGTATATTAGAATTTGTCTTATATAGTTGGGTGCTCCTATATTTGGTTCATGTATATTTATTATTGTTAGCTCTTCCTCTTGCAGTTTTACCCAATAAAGTATGTAGGGACCTTCTTTATCTCTTTTGACTATTCTTTGCTTGAAGTTAACATTCTCTGCAATCAGAACAGTACTGTTGCTTTTTTCTGGGCTCCCATCACATGGTGTATTATTTTTCCATCCTTTAACTTTAAATCTATGAATTTCCTTTTGTGTTAAGTGTATTTCTTATATACAGCATATTGTAGGATTTTGTTTCTTGATCCACTCTGCCAGTCTGTTTCTTTTGATTGGTTTCTTTTGACTGACCATTTACGTTAATGTTTATTACTGAAATGTATTGGCTTATCTTTGTCATGTTATTTTCCTGCTGTTGGTTCCCTACTTTTACCCTCTGTTTAATTGTTCACCCTGCTTGATGGTTCCCTTCTACTGTTATTCTTGGAATTGTGGTCATTTTTATCTCTTTCTAGAATATCTTTCAGGACACTTTCTAGGGTTGCTTTGCAGGTCATGAATTTCTTTAGTTGTTCTTTGTCATGGAAGTATCTTAATTCTCCATTAATTTCGATTTTTTAAAATTTTTTAAATTCTTTTTATTTTAAAAGTAAAAGAACAAAAACATATTAACAAACAGACACAAAGTAGCATAAGAATGCTACAATCAAAGCTGAGTTACAGACAAGGTGACAGGGAATCAACAATGGTTGTTGCATTACATATTGATAACTTCAAAGTGTATATTCAGGAACATAGATATAGACATGCAAAATTGATGAAACATTTAATCATCAATTATTCCTTACAATAAAGTGACCTAAGTCAGTAGTACAACTATGTTAGATATGCTGCATATACATACATACTTACTTACATATTTTTATATAATTTTTCTTTTTTTTAAGTGTGAAAGAAAAAGAACTATATCAATAATAGAAAAAAACACAGAAAGCATTAACAAAGAGACACAAAGTAGCACAATAACAGTATAATCAGAATTGAATTATAAACAAAGCAACAGAAAACCAACAATAGTTGTTGCATTGCATATTGACATCTTCAAAGTGCATGCTCAGGAGGACACATATAGACATACAAGATTGATCAAACAACCAGTCATCAACTATTCCTTACCATTAAGTGACATAATACAATAGTAGAACCATGTTAGCCATCCTGCACATATGTATATACATACATACATACATACATACATACATTTTTGCCTCTTTCTTTTCTCCTTTCCCTAGTCCCATCTGTTCTTAACTTTTGAACACATTTCCTTCATGTCTCTTAGTTTATATTCCCACCCTCAGGTTCTTACACCAGTGACACAATACGTTGCCTGCACATGTACCTCTGATTTCTTTCACTTATGAGTATGGTGTCCAATTGTGACCATTTGCCTACAAAGGCCCCAAATCTGTCCCTCTTTATAGCTGAATAATATTCCATTATATAAAACTGCCACAGTTTTTAAATCCAGTCTTCTGTGGATGGACATTTGGGTTGCTTCCACAATTTAGCTATTACAAATTGCGCTGCTATAAACATGGGTGCACATATATCCAAGTGATATGATGTTTTCAAATCTTCTGGGAAAATACCCAGAAGGGGAATAGCTGGTTTGAAAGGAACCTCTAGACCTAGTTTGCTGAGAAATCTCCAAACTGCTCTCCACAGTGGTTGCACCAGTCTCCATTCCCACCAGCAGTGTAATAGAGTCCCTATTTCTCCACAGCCTTGCCAGCATTTGTTACTGGATGATTTTTTCATACTGGCCAGTCTTACTGGGGTGAGATGAAATCTCGATGTTGTTTTTATTTGCATTTCTCGAATGACTAAGGATGTGGAACATTTTTTCATATATTTATTTGCCATTTGTATTTCTTTATCTGAAAAGTGTATATTCATCTCAAATGCCCACTTCTGGATTGGGTCTTTGAATTGGGACAGGTACATGTTTTTTAATGTTTTGTATGTTCTAGATAGAAGTCCTTTGTCTGAGGGACAGCCAGCTAGGATTTTTTCCCAATTTGTGGGTTTTCTTTTTACTTTGCTGGTGATTTCTTTAGATGATGTACAAAAACTTTTCAGTAGGATGAGGTCCCAATTATTGATTCTTTGAAGTGTTTCCCTTGCAGTTTCATTTTTGTTCATGAACTCTCTGCCTACTCCTATGTCTTCAAGATTTTTACCTACTTTCTTTTCCAATAGATTTAGACTTTCTGTTTTAATGTTGAGGTCTGTGATCCATTTTGACCTGAGTTTGGTGCATGGTGATAGACTTGGGTCTATTTTCAGTTTTCAGCAAGAGGCAAGCCAGTTTTTCCAGCACCATTTATTAAACTGCCCATCTTTTTTCCAGTGAGTTTGGTTGACCCCTTTGTCAAATATTAGGTAGCTGAGTGGGTCTTTTGTTAAGGTTGCATCTTCCAGTCTGTTCCATTGATCCTCAGGTCTGTTTTTTAGCCAGTACCAGGTTGATTTTATTACAGTAGCTTTGTAGTATAATTTCAGGTCAGGGATTGTGATTCCACCTGACTTGTCCTTATTGCCCAGGATTGCTTTTGCTATTCTGGGTCTCTTCTAGTTCCAGATGAATTTGAGGCATATTTTCTCTAG
>PVLD010026919.1:0-21485 GCA_004027595.1 Dinomys branickii
TCAGAAAGCTTTAATATTTAATGCAGGCCTAATTAGTCTCAGTTGGGCCAAGGGCACTTAGCAAAATCTGACAGCAGCCACAGAGTCAAGTTCATTTAGAAAACATAATTACCAGTTATTTCCATGCTGTAATAAATGCTCCTATTAGAGTAGACTTCCTCCTAACCTCCCCAGTTTTACAAGTAAATTGAAAAATAAAGAAGAATAAAACAGACTCTGATTCCAGGTAATAGTGAACAAAGCTTACATAATTTGATTCTGGGTCTGACATTTCTGAGATACCTTGAAGACCTTTTAAGTGTATAAAAATAGAATCAGAGATAGTTACATAAACTTGGAGAAGATGGGTGTGTAACAGGTTGTTAAAGAGAGTTAGAGATCCATGAGGATAAATTCCTGCCAAGGACCAGCATTCTAGGAATAACTTTTACATATGTCTGACCAGTAATTCAGGAAATGCTTATTGAAATCCTAGTAAAAGCAAACTTTGCACTAAGTCCTAGAATTGCAATTTGTGAAAAGTAAAGCTACGGCATATACACTAGCCGGGTAATGAATAAATTAAACAAATCATGTGATCCAATACTTTATTTACATGTTTTGATTAGTGCTCCAAGTAAGAACAATAAGATGCATTGACTGTATCTAGATCCCAACTGAGATTTCAAACATTTTCTCTGAGGTGTGACATCTTAGTTAAGGTCTAAAACAGGATTGAAGAGAAACAAGAAGAAAAATTAATGCACAAAGCTCTGAAGTAGAGCATGTCCATGGAAATGAGTTGCCTGTGCGAGGAACTCAGGAATGCTCCAGGAGCAATACATGGAAAGCAGATAAGGCAAACCCTGAAAGGCTATGTAAAGAAATTAGATATGATGAGTTGTGTAATTATCTAGACAACGCTGCCATATATGAGACAATGTCTTATTTCACTCTGAAACCTAAGCACAAACACACATTCACTGATTTAAAGAATGAATGAATGAGAGAATGAATGATAGTCACCTAATTCAACACTCAGACCACTGTCTGCTGGTTTGCTCCACTGTACAATACAAAGCTGTCATTAGAACAATCACTTAAGGTAGGTGTAATTATTCTCATTTTGATCTAAGAAGGTTGGCTTTGTCCAATGTCATACAATGGCTGAATGGTAGACCTGAAAGGTGAATAAAGGGACGAAATACGCATTCAGCCAGAGAGGACTCCAATGTATGTCAAGAAAGCCAATATGCAAAACACAGAAAAAAGTTCAGTAATAAATATGTATTGTTATATTGTTCACTTAGGGAAACAAAAATTCCCTAGCCCGGGGGCGGGGGGATATTCTTGTTCTCCTTTCTGTTTACCTATCAAAAAACCTTTGGCATACAGAACTCAAAGTGGTCCCAGATGAGCCTCAAGGTATCAGTGATGCTTTGGTGACCAAATTCAATGATGTTCACGAAGTTCTCTCACTGATTCAGTATCTCTGGAGCACTTCACAATGTTGCACGCTGCTCTCCTTTTGCTGGAATTCATTCCCTCCAGTCTGCTGAAGAGGATAAATATGACTGCAACTCCATCTCCTGATCACTCTTTGATCTTTCCATTTTTGGCTCATTTCCAAGATTTTTCTTTGCTTCTCTCTTGTTTAATTAGTGCACGTACACAATATTATGATTTTAAACTCAATAATACTATCAAATAGTGAGTTTCTATTTTTTTTTTGTATAAAGAGTTTCTTTCATTTATTTTATAGTGCTTGAAAATTTTTACCTACATATTTGGGGTGATTTTAATTGTATATTGACTACTTCAAATTTTCATCATAAAAATAAGCCCCATTATTCCTAATTTTTTTAATCATAACCTATGTTTACTTCTAAAGTAGAGAGAGATGAGACAGGTTTATTGATTAGGTTTCATTCATGTTAATCAGATTCAGTACTTATAATTCTCAAAGAGCTTGAAGTATGTTTATTATAACCATAATTCACCCGGATTAGGCAATGACTAATCTAATCAGATAGAGAAAGTCTGCTTGTTATAACTAGAAAGTATACTCTATTTCCACCCATTTCTTATGACTTCTCAGTTTTTTGAGATAATAATCAATGCCTGAGATCAGTATTTAAGTATTTACCTCCAGAATAATATGATATCTATGAAGAATTGGATACTGCTTGTGTCTCTGCTGCTCTTTCCAGGGCCTGGAGCAAACATATTCTTTAACACGAGGTGCAATAATAATGAAAGGACTATTACAAAATGTCAGTAGTTCAAACTTTAAAAAAATGAGTTGTCTATCCCCATATTTGTAAGCCTGTGTTCCAATTTTTCTCCCGAGCTAACTTCTTTCAACATTTTTGAAGATTTCTTTAAGTATCTATTTCATACTTCTAAGACATAAAGATGTGAGGTTTTCTAAAAGTGCTTACCCAGTTTGAATTCATAATCTAATAGGACTTACTTCCTTGCCTGACTTATGAATTAAATTTCCTCCTGTCTTTTCAATAGTGCAATATCAATATTTTTATTAAATTGATAGTTGTGCTTTTATTATGTACTATAAACTGTTTACTGCTGAAACGTAAGCATACTATGAGTATGTATGACGCACACATACACACACACACACACACACACACACACACACACACATATACTTACACGTACACACAGCTCCTCCTAAAATCAAAATTGACTCATTTATTTCTTTTGGTTAACTGTTCTATGTTGTTACTGCTAATTTAGGCCCTGACATTGTATTCAGTGTACTAAAATGCATCAGGTAGTAGTAATGCATAAGTTGCACTTCCTCTCCTTTTTGCAAGAGTCACCTCCTAGGATCCCTCCAGCCCCTGATCATTATTACCACTGTCGGTTTGTGTTATCATTCACAGTTCTTGATTTAAGGCTCTCTTCACACCTCTTTTCTGCATCCCTTTCTCATTATATTGACTTCTGCATCCTTTTCTTTCTCAGTTTACTTTCCTCTTTTAGGTGGCTTACATCCTTGGTGCCCCTGAGGAGATGCAAAGCGGAGTTAAGGTTTTTGGTCTCTCTATGCCTGAAATATGGTTATTAATATAACACAGCGGTTTGTGTATAGAACTGAGGTTTGAAGTCATTGCCTCAGAAGTGTTAAGGTATTTCTTCACTGTCTGGAAGATTCAGTGATGTTTTTCTAGCAAATGTAGTGCCATCCTGATTCCTAATCCTTTGTGTATCACCTGTTTGACATCCCTTGGATGTTTTAATAATATTTGATATATTTCTTATGTTCTGAAATCTTATAATGATAAGGCTCTGATATGCTAGTTACTCCGTGGGGCCCTTGTTCAATTACTTCTTTGGCAAATTTCTTCTTTCCTTTTCACCGTTGTTTGCAACATTGCCTGTTATATATTAGACTTCCGGTATAAATCTTCTATTTGGTCTCTTATATCCTATGATATATATTTCCATTTATTTTCTAAGAGATTTGCTTGGCTTTAGAGTTGCGTTATTGTCTATAACTTTTTCTGCCACATTTTCCATGTATAAGTTTGCTTTATTTTTCTTTATAACATTTTTACAACATCTACCCTTGTTGTTGCTTTATAGATTAAATATTTTTGAAAAAAGGAATTATATTTTTCCAGACATTTACTTTTGCTTTTTATTTTTGTTTCCTTAGAATACTTTCTATAGATTTGTTCTTTTTTTAAAATTTTAGATACGCTTTAATTTTCTATCTTCTATCTATCTATCTATCTATCTATCTATCTATCTATCTATCTGGAAACTACAGCAGCATCTAGGAATATATGACTTTCAATGGTGTGCAGCAAGGCAGTTTGTGCCAGGAACTCTCCCTGCCCTGGCAGATGGCTCTTTGGGCGGGTCTTTCAATTAATTGGTTACTTTAGCCAGAGAAGAGTGTCTGCAGAGGTAACCTTTGTTTCTAGTATTCTGGAGGCCATATAGTATTGGACTTCTAATTAGTACTTCCACCTTCAATATATTAGTTTTGTTTTCCAAGCTTCAACATGTCTAATATCAGTGAGATGAGAATTTGTCTGATTCAGTCTTTTAAACTATGAAACCTTGTCTTATTTGGCGAAGTGGGTGGCGGGGACCTAGCTACTGGCTTTGGAGGAATTTCTCTGAATGCCTCAGTGTCTTTTACACATTCTTTCAGCTAGTTGGTGGCTTCCAGCTCATCCCTCCTCCCTGACTTCAGTAGCTTTCTTCAGATTTTCCTGAAGCCATCCATGCAGCCTGCACAAACGGGTTGTTAGTCGCTATCTACTCATAGACTTTTTTTGCACCATTGTTTTGATGTTCCTCATTATCACCCACTACTCTTCCCTTTTACTGCACACATTTAGTTATTTGTTGGTTAGCCACTATCACTTTGGTAAGGTTTGGAGGAAGAGAAGGAAAACATCTGTGTGTAACTTCTAGTACATTTAATTTCAGGTTCCTAATTTTCTTTTCTATATTTTTTTCACACAAGTGTTTACTCACTTTAAGCATAGAGAAGTCTTCTATCCATAGTCACAACCCCAAACTCTTCTATCTTCCATATAGTGTTCTTTGAGTTAGGTCTCTGATGTTTGAACCTCAAATCTATTCTGTTTAAATTAGAACCAATACATCATCATTTCTGACCCTAAAATAAACCCTTTTTCAATGGTCACTAGCTCCATCATGAAGGTAATTAACCACTGCACTTTTCACAATGATTAACATGGCACAAAAAGCCCACACTGAAACTTAAACTTCATCTGCATGATTACTAAGCACTTCCTTTGTGTTTAATCCTATGCCACCACTTCAAAATTGACAAATACATTTTATGTTTTTCAGAACTGACCCCTTCATGAAAGAAAGAAAAAATATAAGCATGATATTATTGTTCAATGTGATAACCAGTATAATAGATGTAATCATAGGGGTTATGTGGTCAAAGAAAACTTCCCAGAGGACAGCACCTACACAGATTATCAAAAAATGAGGAGGAGCTCATAAACCAGAGAAGGACTTATAGAACTGTCTTACAGAAGAGGTCCTGTCAGCAGATTCTAGGAAGCCTAAAACAGTGTGTCCATCTCAGTAATTTCAGAGCACAGAAAATCTGAGCTGAAGTGCCAACAGGAGATACCAGAAGATAGCTGAGGTCAGTTCCTGAAGGGCTTTGAACACATTGTAAGAAATTGGGGTGCATGCCCAGTAGATTTAATTGTTTGTTTACTCATGAAAATTGATGGCTTTTTCCATTTAACAGTGGACACTTGGATGCATATATAAATGCATATGGACACACAATTGTGCTCACATGTCTCTATGAGGGCTAGAATTTTACATTTTCAGCTTCTCCACGTCATCCTATGGCAAATGAAGAACACATGGAAATCTTGAGCGTGACCTGGCCTCTGGCATCCTCAGGTCCTCTCTTGCATCACTCCAGCTCAGCTGATCCCTATGTGAGTGTGACCACATCCCTCTGAAAGAGACCTATTTGTCTCAGAATACCTGGTAGCACACAGGCAAAGACTCCCAGACAGAGTAAGCCACAGAGAAGACCTTCCTCTCTAAAGCACCTTCCTGGGAAACAATGGAACAATCATAGTTGGGAGATATGAGGTCCACAAGAAACCAAGCTGACCTCGTTAGCAGTAGGATTTCCTAGGTAAAAAGTGTGGTAACCAGAGACTTGCACCAGAGACTTCATCAGAAGCTACCCAGCCATTACCAGCGGACAGCCCAGAAGCAATTTATACAGTGAGTGAAATCATCTTTCCATCTCTAAGTATGAATAGTACTCTAAAGCCTATGGACAAGTTAGATTTCTTGATTTCTGAGTTCTAGAAATAGGAAACTCAGAAATTGGGGGATTTACAGAAGGAGATCAAGAGAACAATGATCAGTAATTGGACAACAAAGAGGAAACCTTCTAGGTGGAAAGGTTATGATGGTAATTTGTAAAAAAAAAAAATCAGTGTATAATTTGAGAGAGGCAGAGCTATATGTGTCATTCCTTCCTATACTATTAAAGAACTGCAGGGAACTGAAATTTTCACAAGAACATAAAAATAGTAGGTCACTGATCTGAGTTGGAATCCTACATATCCAGTCTAGCATTCTAGTATTCATCTATACGCTTTGCCCTAATTTTCATGCTGGAGGAGTATAGACCTCAAGAAGTTGATTTGAGCTATTTTATCTCAGAATTGGTAGTGCTTACCTTAGTGGTAGCTATGGCAGCTGAAAGAAATAAAGTGGTCCTGAGACCATATCTGGAAATTTTTTAAGCTTGTACATATCGGTTCTCACAATAGTAGGTAAGAAGGGGTTAAAAATGGATCAGAACAGAGAACCATTGACATGTGGGCCTACTGGTCTTTCCCCAGGCCATCTGGGAACTTAAATAGCCAACAGTTAATTAAAAATAAACTGACACTTTACTTTAAGGATAGTTTTAATAACCATTTATAAATGCTACATTAAAAATTCATACACTGTTATCAACTCCAGCTAAGGATTTATAGCACAATGAAGGTGTTATGAATGTTTTATAGGTTCTGGGGAAAGGTCTCTTCCTGTAGAGATATTTTCAGAAGATTATTTGTCTTTTCTAGGCCACATCAAGAGTGCTTAAGACAATAGCAGCGTGTGGAATGAAAACAGCCCCTAAAGTTCAGGCTGGGATCTTCCCCCCCCCATTGTAACTGGCCCACTGGCCACAGCTCTTTCCCTAGGTAAAATGTGTTTGCAGCAAAGTATTTGTTCCAAGTAGTGGATGCTATAGAGAGGGGAAACAGAGTAACTTAAAATGGCATGAGTTAATCAGCCAGCTAAAAAGATGGAGCCTGGCTGACTGACAGGGAGCAGAAGCACTAAAGGGATGATGGAAGAATAAACTGGGAACCTCTCATAGTTGGGAATTCAAGAATTCTGTTAAACAAGCATACCCATTTTGCTTTTAGAGCTTCTTATCTGCCCCATTTGGTCACATCTGTTAATTTGTATCATGCTACAATTTGAAGTGGACACAGCTTTTGGACCACAGGTTTGGTGTGCATGTGTTCAGTCTGCAAACAGCAACTGAGCAGAAGTGAGACTTGAAATCAGAGGTAGGTAGTCCTCTTGCCACTGCTGCCTTTGTTTTCTCTGGAACCAGGGAGATGCAGATCTTGCAAGAACAGAGGAAGAGGGCACCAAGTGGTATGCCTCACTGTTAACAATTGAAAACTAAATTTCCTTGTTGAAGGACCAGAATTACAAAGTGTACTTCTTAACAGTTTAGGGACTGTGACTTTGTACCAATGCACAATTGAATTTCAAAACCCTGGAGGATTGCTTCGAGTGGTAGCCCAGCATCTAAGGTAAAATAGAAATAAAATCAGTGACACATTTATTTTTTACTTCCCTGTTTTCTTATAGTTCTGTAAATGAAGTTCAATATTACTTGAATTTCAACCAAATGAAGCTATTACTATTCTGACTCATCGAAATGTTAGTAAGAAAAAGCTATTTATGCAGAAATACAACATAGACCTTATTAGAAATAACAATTAGGTCATAATCTCAGAAATGGTTTTAGATGAGCATCATTTTGTAATTTAGTCATTAGTGGTTTCTCAGAGTCTTCTTTGCTGTATTTTATTAGGAATCATCATTTCTCTTTTTCTGGAATCATTCTGTTGTCAGCATAAGAACATGTGTTTACACGTTTTCCATATATATATATACGTGTGTGTGTGTATGTGTGTGTGTGTGTGTGTGTGTATACACATAATATCTATTTCCTTTTATTAATAATGAGGTAGAAATAGAATAACATAATTATCATATATTATGGAATTCATACAGGAATTTGTTTTTCTATTCACTTCATTCTAGAGTTTTCAAATGTTATCAAACTTAAATTTTCAAACCCACACCAAAATCAATTTAAGTAGAAGCCTCAGACTTTCTTTTTTTGGTAGAGCAAGAAAGACTGAAAGAACGGGAGTAAGATACACCACAAAGAAGTAAGAATGAGAAGAAGAGAGAGCCAATGACAGAAAAGAATAATACGAGAAAAAGAGAAAGAACCCATGTGCAGGAGGCTGAGAAAGGAGGAAAGAAGAAACAGGTAGGAAAAAAAGCAAGAGATGGAAGGTACAGAGATATAAAGCAACTTGACATTTGTAGCTGGTTAAAATAATGCACAGCTACTGCAGGCCACATCTTGAACAATTACTGGAATGTCGGCTCTGGAGCCGTCCCCTCGGTCTTATAGCACAGCACAGGGACACCAGACTTAACCTTGTATAGTTGCACTCATCCTAAATTCACTACTTTGCCTCCTTTTTCTCCTGTACATTAAAATATAAAACCTCCCAAACCAAATAGGCATAAAAATTAGTGAAATAGATAATACCTCAGAATATTATTGTGACTGTAACTTTAAAATAGCACTTGGCAACCAATACATTTTTGTACAGAAGTTATCAATTTTTCTGAAAATATATTCTGAGAACAGCAAAATCATATGCGAGGGAGTAAAAACAATGAGCAATCATTTCTATCCTCGCAATGCATTTCTTTTCTTCTTTTCCCCACCTTCTTCCTGAGAGTTGTGCCTATAAAGCCAGTTTCTCATTGCCATCCACAAGCTGCTACTTTGTTCTTTACAAATCTCTATCAGGGAGGCCAAATTCAGTAAAGCGTGCACAAGAGGGATTATAGCTGTTTGAGCTTCAAAAAGTTTGTTTTGTTTGTTTCATCCTTTCATTCAAACGGGCTACATCGGATTCCCACTGCTCCTTGGCCTTATCAGCTACCATGTCTGTCACGGATTTTCAGACGAGAAAAATATAATACTATTGACTGCTTTCTTACCATCCTCATCACATATCTAGACAAATCATCTTTCTTCTGAACTATTTAAGCTCTTTTCCTCCTGCACTTTCTCACACGGTGGCCTATAGAGGACTACCACATGGCTACATCTCTGTGTCCATTTAAAAATAGTCATCAGCTTTCATCATGCAGAGTATTGAAGCTTTAGAATTCATTACCTTTTATGTAAAGAGAAAGATTACTGAACTTGGATTGAGGAAAAAAGGCTGCTTTTCTTTCTGGTTCTGACCAGTAACTGACTGCTGTACGTTCTTCTAATGCCTTTCATTTTCATTCACCAAGTTAAAAGGGAGAAATTCAATGGTAGAAATTAGTGTCAAATATAAATTGAGAAATGTGTAGGAGATCAATAAAGCTCATTTCTGCATATGTCTGGGTAGGTCCCAGAAGTGAGATGGGGGACTGTATCCGGTCCCTGGTCCCTTCTTTCCGAGGCTCACCCCCTGCTCTCTGCTTCTTTCCATAACTCCTTCCTTCAGGGTGCTTCTGCCATAGACTGAAATTCATGAGTCTGAGTAAATCCGCCTTCCTTTGAATTGTGTCAGGTATTGGCGCAACAGGAAAGCTGATTGAATTATAAACCAACTGAATATTAGATACTTCTACATTCACGAGCTCTGCCATGCTCTGGCTAAGAACTGAAGTGCTCTTCACTGAAGAAGTGGACCTTTCACTAGAACTTAAAGACTGACTAAGAATTGACTACGTAGAGGCAGATGTAAGGAAATTCAGAAAAGTTCCATGCATTGATTAAAGCAACATATTCATTCATTTATTCACTAGTTTAGTATCTGTTAATTGAGCATCTAGCTTCTGACTCTCTTTGCTCTGGAGGGCTAAGAATCCAGCAATGAAAAATAAAGGTAAAGATTGTCCTTCTCTCACAGAGCTTCCATTCTTTGGGGAGAGAGCTAGTAATTCCACTCAGATGGAGCACAGAATTGATTTGAGTATTGATACCCGTGTGGAGTTCTGTTGGAGTTAGAAAAAGGAGAGCTGTAGAATCTAGCCTGCATTTATATTTAATGGTGGTGCACTGGTGCTTACTTTCACAACTTGCTGATGGACCGAGGGAATTAATGGAGACTTTTCTAATCGGAGAAAATACAAAGGGAGGGAATATGCCTCACAGCGATAAAACATTTGAGTCACCACTGACAATGGAATTACAGATGCAAGGCAAAAAGAGAAAGTGGTTCACCCCTGTCTGACTGGGGTCTATTTGTAAAATAAAGCCCAATTCACATCCTTAATACAAGGATTGATTTACAGAATTAATTTATTCTGACACAGTGTACAGTACCTAATCATACAAAACATGGCAAAAACTATGTTTTAGTCGGGCATGCTGAGTGGGTTGAGAACTTCGCTGAAAAAATTACCAAAAAGGAGAACACTGATGGATGTTGTTGATGAAATAACTGACCAAGGAATTGTACTGAGAATCCAAGAAGCTCACTTTCTTCATAAACTAAGAAATCTTGAGGTTGAACCTGGATTTGTTCAAGAAAGATATTATTTAAATTGAAATCTTTTGAAAAAGACAAACGTTTTTTATCACACTTATATTAAATGTTCATTGTGAGTTATAAAAATTTTGATAGAAAACATCTGCCAGGTGGGCCACATTCTCTTCATAGAGGATAAAGTTTGTGAAACATTATCTCATCCTTAGGGAAGTCTATGACATTGGTAGAAGATATTGTAGTCCTTTTTTCACAAACTATAAAAAAAAACCTAAGGAATAGTTTCTAAGTTCAGCCCAGAGCCACCATATGAAAATGACTAGTCCAAGAACGTGAGTTTTCTGGTTTGAATTCCAAAATTCTTTCTACTAAACCCATGCACGTTTTTTTTTTTGTTTTGTTTTATTTTTCTACTGAAAATCACTGCCCAGTGAAAAAGTAAGAATGGCCAGTCCCTTTTTGTTAAAACATAAAAGCCATTAGGGAGTAAATAACAGACACCAGAGACAGCGGATTCATGAATAGAGTGAGTTAGAAGATTTCAAAAACCAAGCTTTAATTTAATTCTTGCCCTAAGTATGACTAGTTATATTTCATAGATAGAAATCTCATATATTTGCATTTAAACTTGTGATATTTTGTAAAATCGTTAAGCTACATGACTGACTAATAAATATCTATCTACAAAGGAAAGTTATAAATAACTCTGCTATCATTTCATGCAATGAATTATATTGTATGCTATTCCTTGTAATCTCTCAAAATCATACAGTCAGCATCCGCTTGATCAATCCAAGGACTAATGACTCATTTGCTTCATCAACTCACTGAATTGCTGTAATGTGTTCATGGCCTGAAATTCATACTTTGTCTTACAAAATGAGAGTGGCCATCCTTCTATGAGAAATGGACTGCAGATTCTCATTCTACATATATATTGCCCTTTATGTTTCATTGTAATATGTTTAAAATACATATCACACCCTATCTATATTACATTTTCTTCAAGCTTAACATTCCAAAGTTCCTCAATATCATTATGAAATTGTTACTCAGAGCTTTGGTTCGTTATTGGCACAGGAGACTCTTTCAAAAACTGAGTTTTGTAAAACTTCGTCATCTAGTTATTTACAGTCAATTTTAGTGAATTCAGACCTAAAATAATGTTTTTCCTTCTTCCAAATTCCTGAAGGTCAGCTCAAGGCTGTGCTCTATGCCTTCCTATCTCTGGACTTGGTGTGATGGAGGAGCAACCATGTGGGTTTTCACCAAATGGGTTGTGTGGTTGTAGAAGCCACCAGCTCCCAGTGAAACAAATCCCTTTCATTCTGATTGTATTGACCAGACCAAGTTAGATGACCAGAGGGAGTTTCAAAGTTTGCTTTAAAGGAATAGAATTCTATGCAAGTCAAGGATAGGCATGAGAAGAATAGCAAACAGAGATTTTATTGTTGTTCAGGGCAGTTCGAAGGAAGGCCACCTTCTTCACCAGCAGTTAACTCCTGCTGGTTCCTACTATTACCCACATTTTTATGGGATAAAAGAAACTCAGCTTCCCATAGGTTGTCAACCAAATTCTGATCCAGGACCCTGGAAATATGTCTGTGCCTGTTAAACGTCATTCTACTCCCTTAATGCTAAAACCAGCCATAGGTACACTTGTGCATCTTGGTATTTGCTTTTTCCATGTATGTGTGTCTCAGAGAGCTGAGCTTCTCAGTAGCAGTAAGGCACATATGGTTAATGCTTTTGTTCCTTTCCAACCAAGAACTATTGTCTTCCTTTCCCTAGGAGTCCACATCATTATGATTTGATCTGCATTAACTTTTAAAATTTGAAAGGCAGAGAGTTTTGTTACATCTCCTTTTCTACGTAACAGAACACACAGCCTTCTGCAAGATGTCTACCCCCACCAAGGTCTTCTACATGGAGAACAAGAGATTGGTGCTCCCATTAACTCCAGATAAATTTATTCTCCTAAATGTGACCAGGGGAACTGGTAGTCACAGCTCTTTCCTGGGGAAAGCAAAGCAAAACAAAACAAAAACAAATCAATGAACAAGCAAAACCTGCTTAAGCCTGGCCTCCTGAAGGGCCTCCCACTAATTGTTTCCAAAAGGATATCCTATTAGTGACCGTTGTACGTTTTATAGTGAATGTTTATAAAATGCAGTATTTTTACAAATTGGAAAGTAAATTTAAATATCACAATGCACCAGGAAATCAGGGTTTTTGAATGAATAAATGAATATTATATGTCTAGTATTTCATCTGTTCATAGCTTTAAATGATGTCAGTGCACCCATAGCAGGCAAAATTACCTGAGTTACCTGAGAGTATTATACTAGCTGCAGTGTCAGCAGTTATTTTACCAGTTGTTCAAAGGCTGTGAAAATTAACACAGGCTGGTAGAAACTCTGGCAATATATCTGGGAGCCATTTTTCTCTAGAAAAAAAAAGGGGGGGTGATTTCCTTAGATACAGCACCATCTGCAAGACCAAGAGGATGAGATGCACAGCGAGAGGGGATCGAACAAGTGCTGTGGAAGGAAAGAACCACAGCAGTCCTCAGCACCAAGAACGAGTGGATGAACTTGAGCTGACCTCTAGTATCACACAAGCAAATGCACTTTGCTCATTTATGAGGAGGGGAAAAATGAATCCTGAGGCAGTTTATAAGAAAATTTCAGGAAACGTGGCCACACCGATGTGTAAGTGTCTCACACAGACAGAACAGGATGAAATATATAGCTGCTGTCTGTAGTGGGTCAGGTGCAGGTGCACGTTCTTAACACAGAGGGGCAAAGCAACTGACACAGTTCTATCCTCTTGAACCGAACGGTGCTATGTTTATTACATATTTTATAAGACCTTGGCTATAAAAAACTGAGAGAAGTGAAAAAACAAAAACAGAATGACATGAAAAGGCCTGTAAACACTGTCCTGTTGACTCAAAAACATGAGGTCAGAGATAGATATATACAAGGTACGACAGTCAAATATGATGACTGTTTCAAGTTTTTAAAATATTACTGCAAAATACACATTGCCATTAATGCTGGCAAGATATTATCTCACACTCCAAGCAAACTTATCCCATCATTCTGCCTACTTTTTGAAGTAGTTCTAGAAGTTCTTTTGTGGCTTTAGCTTTACTGCCATGGCTAACTCAATGTCATGAACACATTCAAAGCACTCAGTTTTCATGTTCATTTTGATTGTGAGAGGAGCCAGAAGTCACAGCGTCCCACATCCCGTGGTTAAGGTGAGGACACCCTTTAGTGATTCTTTACCAGCTGCCCTTCCTGTTGTACAGCACTCAGCAGCAGTGTTCACCATATTTTCTTTAATACCTCCTAAAGACATTCATGAAGATTTCCAGACTATTTCCAAAAGTGGCAAGAATGAGGGACATATGTTCAAAATGAGGGGGGGTTATTTTGTGGGGAATTAATGGGCAATGTGACTTTTAGTATCATTTTTTTTAAAATTTAAACAACCACTGTGCATTTTGATTGCCCATGGAGTTGTAGATGCGTGTTCAAAGTTTCTCATCTGAGATTGGAAAATAACCAAGGGAAAAAGTATGTCTACACAAACCATGCTGAGATTTTTCATCATGATTCATTCGATAATGCAGTATAGGAAATATTTACTGGGCATTTATGTGGTATTAGCTTTCACAGATTAATCTAGAGATCATTAAAGTATATAGAAGGGTGTGTTTAGGGTAAATGCAAATGTTATACTCTTTTATAGAGACAGCTCCAATCACTGCAGATTGTGGTATTTGGTCCTGGGAGCCAACCCCTCAAATATTAATGGACAACTGTATTTGCCAACATCCAACTTGCTTCTCTCCTTCATTGCTTACAGCAATTCTCTATTAAAGAGTCTGAGATAGTGCTCAGCATTGGTACTTCAATAAAACTCTGTATAACTGTACCACACAGCTAAAATTTAAAGAAAACTCATGTCCAAACATACATGCAAACATCTGTGACACCCACCAGGTCCTGGTTGATGAGTGTCCACCAGCACGGTCCTCTACCCATTCCCTGCTGGCTCTCTAGCCACCTTCTCCCCTCCTTTCCTGAGTTTATTATTCTAAAGTCACTCATCTACATCTTTCTGAAGCACTTTTAATCGAATCTTCTTTGTAGCTCTGAGATGAAGGTCATTTACAGATATTTTTTCATGCAAACAATATTTTACAAAGAATACACACTGGCATTTGGTGGTGCACAAGCCCAATAAGGCAAATTCAGAAGTCTGTCTCCCTCCACTGCTCAGCCAAGGGAGCAGCAAGACATTTCTCTGCCAGCCTGTCCCCTGACACAAGACCATGCTGATTTAATGCCTGATGGCCTCCTTAAGCAGAGGCAGGACATCAGAGTGTAAGTGAGAGAAACACATTGCTGCTTGCCTCCTCACTCTGCTAGCCCTAACGCTGCTGTCGCTGACACAAAATCCAATTCCAGAGAG
Organism: Dinomys branickii; assembly: GCA_004027595.1. Taxonomy (NCBI): domain Eukaryota; kingdom Metazoa; phylum Chordata; class Mammalia; order Rodentia; family Dinomyidae; genus Dinomys; species Dinomys branickii. The sequence goes on from PVLD010026919.1 coordinate 14,829, forward strand.
CTGGCAAATTGTATTTTACTTCCCAAACATCCAAAGCCTTTAACCTAACTCTCCCCTGTGTTAACAATCGCAGAATTCCTACATGGGGGTGACTGGCCAAGTGACAGAGCACCAAGGTGCAGGATTAGCAAGCAGGAGCTTTGACAGGACCCCACTTAGTGGCTATCACTTTCCTGGGGTCTGACTTGGCTGCTTTAGGAAAGGTCATATACAGTGTCTAAATCTCTGTCACTTCCTCAGTGAAAGGAGAGAGTAGTATGTAAGTGGTATGAAATGGACGGAAAGATAAAGTTTAGAAATTGGAAGTGACATTAGACATCATCTAATGATGATGAGACTGTGCCATCATGAAACTCAATAATCTGTACAACTAATATATACTAAAAAGTTCACTTATCCTAACTCTCACCGCTGTTCTAAGCAAAGTGATGTGAAAGGGTTCTCAAGACTTCTGATCATCAGGATCAGCTGGGAAGGGTTTTAGGGAGCTGATGGTCAAACAGAGTTTACAGCAATTCTCTATTAAAGAGTCTGAGATAATGCTCAGCTTTGTAAATTTAAAATAACTGTATAACTGTACTGAACAACTAAAATTTAAACAAAACTCATGTGCAAACATACATGCACACAGGGACCTATGAAGAGGAAAGCCGAGTCTGATATCTCTGCAGAAGAACAGAATCAGGTTAGGAACATCTCCCTACACTCGCATGTATCCTACTACAATGTTAGTTCTATAATGGAAGAGAAAATGTCCCACTCCACTCCCTGAAGCTGGGTGTAAGCCATGCCTCTGGAGCACTAGGGAATTATCACCTCTTAATTCTCATAGAAGTGATGTATTCACAACCCCTACGTGACTGGTAGAGATTATAAATGTAACAGTAAAGCCTGTAACGTCACGATACAGCCTGTGAGACTGCAGCTCTGGGTTCTGCACACTAAGCTGCTGACCTCCAAGCTTCTTCCGCCCTCCTCCACTTGCCACTCCTCTCTTTACTAAGTCTCCTTTTTCTCCGGTTTATTCCACCCCAATTCCCTCTTTTTTCTCATTGATCTAATTTTTAAGCTCTTTTATCACATCTCTTCCTAATATGGCTTTTTATATATTTTTCCTCCCTCAAAGGAATTTGACCCTTTGAACATTGGTCCCACATGATGAGCAGCAGTTCTAAAAACAATTAGTGTCTCTTTGGTATCTTGAGATTAGTTTCACTCTTCGCTTACTATTCTTGGATTTATGATTAGAGGGCCATAAATGGATAAACTATTTCTTCTAAGGATGCAAATAAATTCCCTTGTGTTAGTCACAAGTCTGTTGTATGCTTTTCTAAAATTTCCTAGTGCACTATTCACATTTTGTCCTTGGCTATGGATTTCCATTCCTACCACCTAATTGTCTCTGTCTCTGTCTCTGTCTCTGTCTCTGTCTCTGTCTCTCTATCTCTGCTTCTGCTCCTTCTCCTGCTCCTCCTCTTCCTCTCCTTCTCCCTCCTCCTCTTCTCCTTCCTCTCTTCTTCTTCGCTGTATCACACACACACACACACACACACACACACACGCACGCACACACACACACAACACTCATACCTAACACACAGCCACACACTTGTCTTTCAATTCACTGAATATTAAATACCATTTCCTTCTTTGCATCAGTGTCCGTATTCCAAGGACAAGTACGATTCCAGTTAGCTTGTAAAAAGCCCTCTCTGGCCTCTGTGAGTAGTATTGATGACTGTCGTATCAACACAACTCCCTCAAAAGCTCCTATCTCAAGTGGCCACTCACATGCCTTTTATAAAATAATATTTTCCTATTGTTTTTCCAATTTGAATGTAACTCTAGAGTGGAGAAGATTTTCCTTCTGCTGCTTCTCTATTCCAAGTGTCTTTTAATACAGTGTTAAATTTAAAAAAATAATGTTTACCAGAGGCCAGACGTGCTTCATATTATCTCTGTGCTAGATTTTAATCCAATCACTGTCCATGATTAATTTAGTCCTCCAACTCTGAGATTGCTATTTTTATTATCCTCATTTCATAGAAGAAACAATAGACAAAGGTATCTATTAATTCAAGTTTCCACTGCTAATAAGTGGTAAAGACATTGTTCAAATCTGAAACACCTTACTCCAGATCATATACAGAAGTAAAAGCATTTTTGCTATCTGCTGAAGGACATAACTAGATTATGAATGCCTGTCTTCTATCATTTAAATCCTAATACAATGAAATTTCTATAATCTCAGTGAAGAAATGTCCCAACTGAATCCCTATAGCTGGGTGCAACCCCCTGCCTTAAACAACCAGGGAAGATATCACCTACCCTCTTTTATTACTGTGATAAAAAACACTCTTATTACCAAAATTCTAAACTAAATAGTCCTCACAACTTTTTAAGATTTAAAACACTGCAGTATTCATATTGGGTTCTGCTAAGGTGCAATTCCCTGCTGAATGTTTTAACCTTTATCACCTACTAAAATTTTAGCTCAGCACTACTCATCAATTACCTAGTATTCAACACACAGAGTTATGTAATTATAATTATTATGGATTAGATATTATTTTCCATATAGCTTGCAAGACAAGTCAATCTGGAGAGTCACATAGCTGCTCAATAATGCAAATGATGCCTATGTAAATTAGTATATCACTATGCTTTTTTGAAGTGTGGGGAGCAATATATCACAGTTGGAAAAGCACAATACATAAGCAGATAAATCCATTTTTCAGTCCTGGATCTGTCAATTACTAGCCATGTCAGCTTGGACATATGATTACCCTTTGGGGCCCCTGTTTCTTCAAATGGTATATAAGGACCATGGGGCTTTAAAGAGATTGTAAGAACTAGAGTGATTCTGTTTAGAAAGGCTGGCACATAGCGCTGGCTCAGTAACTGGTATCCACATTCTCCTTTATTATTCTCTTCATCGTGTGGAAGATATTTATTCATTCTTCCCACTGTGCCGAAAGGGGAGATGCAATTTAGGATCTTGGCCTTGAAGATAATTAAGTTTTGGTCTGGTGGATAAGTGGACAATTTTATGGTTACAGAATGCACTGGTCCTAATGTATGTTTCATTCTTTCCACAAATATTTATCGAGTTGCTGTTATAGATCAATCACTGTAATAAGTTCTAAGGAGAGACTGAAGATGGTCTCTATACTCATAGAGTCTTCACTGTGGAAAATTTTGCATTGTGTCTCTGCAAGAGGTGGAGGTGACTCCACACTGCATTTTCAAAATCTGTTTTTTTAACAATTTCACAAATGCAAGCAAGAACATCATCAATGTAGACCACCAGAAATGCTTTTAGCCATCCATTTTATTGTATATACAAAAATATCACAAATCCTTCAATTCAACCCAGCTGCACCTTCTCTAACATGATATGCACACACACACACACACACACACACACACACGGTCACCCCTATGATTCTTTTTTTTTTAAATAAAAGTACAAAAACATATTGACAAACAGACACCAATTAGCATAAAAAATAGTACAATCACAACTAATTTATAGACAAGGTGATATGGTCTCAACAGTGGTTATTGCTTTATCCATTGATATCTTCAAAGTGTAAATATATGAACACATATACAGACATGCAAATTTAGTAAGACAATTAATCCTCTCAACAACAGAAAAAACACAAAAACCAAAAATCCAAAGACAAAAAACTAAACAGGCTAACAACAACAACAGCACAACAACAACAACAAAAACACCAATAGTTGCTGCTTTACCCCTATGATTCTATAACACAAATATTAATGAGCACATTATTTATTCATACTAGTTTGATTTTTCTTATTATTAAATTTAATTCATAAAGTTATTTTCAATTTTATATCAGGACACATTGCAGTGATAATAAACATTTGAATTACTCTATTTAGAACTGTGCTTACTACCCAAAAAATATCAGTGAACTTGACCACTCAAAAATGCTCAGTACATTTGCTATTTATAAATGAGGAAATTTACATTGTACAGGTAATATGAATTCATTATATTACATATGCTAAAGTAGACATTGAAGAAAAAGATAATTGAGTCAGAGCTCTAGTCTCAAGGCTTAACAGAGAAAACTGTTACGTTAATATGTTATCCTAATATACTCCACATATGTAATAATCATATAATAGAAGTGAACTACAGAGGACAGAATTATCAGGTTGAGAAAATATTTGGAAAAGTTTCTTAGGACCCAGGCCTGTGACTTCTGACAGTAGAGTGGATAGTAACTAAACCACATTTCCATTACCTAAAATTTAAGATGGAACAAGAGAATAATGCAATGGCAATTATCATTGTTCAAGGTTATGGCCACAGAATGCAAGATTCAAGGTTTCTGAACTTTTATCCACCTTACTTTCCCTTCTGGAGTAACTAGAGGAAAATTAGAGATTATTTCTTAGTAGATACTATAATAATGATTTCAATTAAGTGAAAGATAAAAGTCATCCAAAATAAGTGTAGACAAATACACTTTCCCACATCCAAATAGCCAGCTTTGGGAAACATATCTTCCATCTAAATTCTCACCACTTATGTGATTTTTCTTACAACTGTCAAACACTGGGCTTCCTCGGTTAAACCCAATGCATTAAAAGGATTGTGATAAATTTACAACTGGTGCTCAGTTTATAACACCCAGCTGAACTGAATCAACAGGGTACTGGGTGTGGCAGCCTCACCTGAGGATTGTTGCCAACAGCATGAGGCAGAACTAAAAAGGAAGAAGTTTAGATCTCCTGGTTTTCCTGTGCCTGCTGTGGGTTCTCGTGGAGGACCGTGCCATGCTGGCTTTCCTGATGAACTTGGCTGTTCTCATTGTTGAAGGAGTTCAGGACCTTGGGGTCACTGGGAATGGCATAGGTTCACTTTGGCGGAGCTGTGGTTCTTATTTTGAGCATCACTACCTGGCTCTGGAAGGGGAGATGATGCACTGTTCTGTCTCTGGAGAAGCCTGTTGTGCTGGTTTTTTTCATAGGAGCTTGGCTGTTCTCATCACTGGAAGACCTTGGGACCTCGCTGTCACTGAGCAAGGCTGTGGCACCTTTTGGGAGAGCTCTGGTTCTCACTTTGAGTGTTGCTTCCTGGCTCTAGCGCAAATCCCTCAGACTGCTAGCACAGATCCTTCATCCTGCTTGCACAGACAACTTAGCTTCCACCACTGACCTTTAGGTCTTCACAGGGTAGATCTGTGAAACAGGCCTACATGAGGCATTGTTGTAGGCTCTTGGACTCCAGTTGGACTCATGGGAGATATTGTTATGGACTCTAGTTCTTCAGCTTCACTCATGAAAGACATTACCATGGGATCCAGGCCATTGGGTGGAATCTTTGGTGTATAGTATATGGACAGATTTTCTGCACTCTCTGTCTATATGACTCTCTGGGTGACTATTGTAAAATAATCTCATAACTATATGTCCTGAATTAAACTACACTCCCCTGCCAAATCCCAACCTACAATGAGGATACTACTGAACACATCAGTGATTTTATTACCTCATTTCATTTGTACTCTACTCTTTTGTTTGCACCAATAATCTGCAAATTGGTTTAAACACTTTATATTCCTTTAATTGAGAGCTAAGCCACATTGAATAATTCAGATATATTTAATCAATAATTCCATTTACATAACTCAAAACCAATGGAGCAGAGGCATGACTTTCAGTCATAAGTTTGGTGTTTGCATTATTTTGAGAAAACTTTGTTCAACTGATGGGTCTACATATTGAGCTGCCAAAACTGTATCCTAAATCTCATTGTGACTGAGGACTCCTATGACCTGTGAGATGAAAGTTATCTTTATTCTCATGTTATTGTCATGCAGAGGATGGCATCAAAGCCATTCTCAGACAAAACCTACCTATCAGTCTAATGCATCCATTAGGATTTTAATAGCATTATAATTGAAAATAAATATCTTTAAAGTTTTATAACTCACTTAGCTGACTAGACTTTGAGATCTTATTGTTAAGATGCAACATATTCTCAGGGAGTTACTCAAGGTTGTATGAAATTGCCACCCATTTAGCCATAAATTCACTTCCTTCTTACCCAGTCAAGAAATCATATTGCAATACAAGTGAGTGACAAAGTAATATAAAAACTTCAGTCAACGTACCCGGATACAAAGTCAACACCCAAAAATCAATAGCATTCCTGTACATGAACAACAAACAGATAGAGAGAAATTGAGGAAACCATACCCTTTACAATAGCAACCAAGAAATTGAAATACTTAGGAATCAATCTAACAAAGAATGTGAAAGATTTATTCAGTGAAAACTACAATACTCTGAAAAAGGAGATTGAAGAGGATTTCAATAAATGGAAAAACATACCCTGCTCATGGTTAGGAAGAACTAACATTGTAAAAATGGACATACTACCAAAACTGTTGTACAGATTCAATGCAATTCCCATCAAACTACCGTTAACATACCTCACAGATCTAGAGAAAATATGCCTCAAATTCATCTGGAACCAGAAGAGACCCAGAAGAGCAAAAGCAATCCTGGGCAATAAGGACAAGTCAGGTGGAATCACAATCCCTGACCTGAAATTATACTACAAAGCTACTGTAATAAAATCAACCTGGTACTGGCTAAAAAACAGACCTGAGG
>PVLD010026920.1:0-21481 GCA_004027595.1 Dinomys branickii
ATTATATCACTTAATGCTAAGCAATAATCGAAGACAGGATATTAGATTAATAGTGTATATCTGTATGTGTTAGCCTGAACACACACTTCGAAGATAACAATATGTAAAGCAGCAACAAGCGGTGTTTTTTTTTTCTGTTGTTGTTGTTGTTGATGTTGTTGCTGTTGTTGATGTATGCCTGTTTTCTTTCTTGTCTTTGCAAATCTTTCTTTTTAATGAAGTAACAGCAATTACAATACAAAATGCACTGACCATTGTTACTCTCTTACAATCCTGTTTTGAAGTTTTATACCATTCTTATTGTTCTTATTTTTAAAATAAAAAAATTTAGAAGGCAATTATTAACTGTATGAAGTTGTCTTTAGAACAGACGTAATTATCATCGCTTGTTTTTTATTCTGAATATCTATGTTTAATTGGGGAGTATCACTTTGTGACATTAAAATTTTGATGAAATAATTCTCCACAAGCCATTTTTAGCTGTGATGCTAGCTTATAACATTATTCAAGTGACAATGTAGTCTTATAATTTAGGGATTTTATCTCCAGAAAGTGGTTGAAAGTGCTGCATTATGCAATGCTGAATCATTGCTCCTAAGAAAAAAACAGGGTTAGGTTTCTGTGAGGCTGTGATCATACATCGATGAGTGATCGATACTTAACCTTGCTTTCATGTGTTTCTGTTTGAAGATTTCTAACTTAATACATAGTTTTAAATCGTTAACATTGAACTCATGGACAGCAGCACTTTAACTCATGCCTGAAGGAAGCTGATTTGACACATGTATTTTCTCAACAAGCACAAGCAGGTCTTTTGTACTTAAGAGACTCACTTGAGCACAATGCTTGGGTCCCATTTTAAGCAGCAGAACAATCAACAAAAAGCACAAAAATAAGAAAAATATGGCACTAAGTAGACCATAAAAGATCACTCATTTACAGTACAAGAGCTGAAAGAAGGCAGACAATCACAGTTCAACATCAGCCTGACAGTTATGTGTAAGTCAAGTCACATTTTTCTGTTCTCTGAGTGACCAGGAAAGTGCTAGAGGTATTAATTCTGGTGCTGAAAAAAAAGCGTAGAAAGTAAGTGACTTTGGAAATATGAAATTGGGGAATAAAGAGGATTGACTGTATTTTGAGCGAAATTCTGTCCCTAATGAATATATTTGATGGAACTCCAAAGAATTTGTTTCTATTTTTAAAGACTTTTTAATGTATTAAAACTAAACTGCATGATGTAGAAAAAATGTGAATCAGCTAAGTTTAAAAATAAATTATCCTCTTTTTTGTCTTCATGGTGATAATTGCTGCACATTTACAGAATAATGAATACAGATTGATTTTGATTCAACTACAGAGATGCTTAGTTTAGGAAAAGCGCTCTTTCCTTGTAATTCTGTACACTTATGAAAAACAATGTCGACAGCCACAGAAAATGAACAGCTTTTCTTTGTTAATTTTCTTGGTGCAAATATGCAAATTGTTACCCAAAACATTTATATACATCCTACAAATAAAAATAATTAGAAATATCTTGTCATTTGACTAAATCATTACCTAGTGTCAAGGTTTACTCCAGGGAACAATGGGTATGTGACAACAAATTTTGTAGTTCTTTTAGTTATGGAAAAAAAATGAAATAAAACAGATACTGCCAAATTCAAAAGTAACACTAGGACAGGTTGTTCTGTCACTATGTGATGAGCGAATATGCACACATTAGGATAAGATGCTCTGTCACTATGCGATGAGGGAATATGCACACAGAGGGAAAACATTTATTTTCTGAATACATTTTTGTTTGCTTATTAATGTGAAAATTTGTTTTATTGATATAAAATGGACATTGGAATCATCATGCAATCCATTCAGGGGTATAATTCTATTTTTTCCTTCTTCCTAAAGACATTTGAAATGGGTGAGTTGATCAGGTAGATCTTGACATGTTTTGCATTCAGTGAAAGATAATAGGTAGTGACTGGATAATTTCTAGAGTGCTTTCCATTTTATGAAAATCATAGTAAAATATTATTAAGTCAGATGAATATTCAATCAATAAAGTGCTTTTGAAGTTAAGGCTTGTCTTTTTCACATTATAAAATCTAAATAAGTACTTGTTTAGCAGTAATTATTTTTTAGAATTACAGAAGACTTATTTCCTCAGAAGGAAGAATATGTATGTATGTATGTATGTATGTATGTATTTAGAAACAAGCTCTCAGTATGTAGTTAAGGCTGGCCGTGACTTCACTATGTAGCCCAGATTGTCCTTGTACTCAGTGATCCTCCTGCTTCATATCCTGAGTGCCAGGATTACAGGCATGTGTTACCAGGCCTGGCTTTTAATATTGTAGCCGAATAATCTTATTTTTATTTCAGCGCACACATGCTTTAAAAATATTCTTCCTTGATGGGCATGGTGGCACATTCCTGTGATCCCAGTACCTGGGAGGATGAGGAGGGAGGAAAACTGTCAATTTGAGGCTGGTTTGAAGCACAAAGTGAGTTCAAGGCCAGCCTGAACTGCATAATAAAACTCTGTCTCAAAAATGCACAAAAATTGAAGAAATAAATTTAAATGTTGTTTTATTGAAGCAAGGAGGAAAAACATGACTATGTAGCCAGACATGCAAGGCTTATCTGATGTCAAACGATGTGCTGGCTAATTTGTAGTAGTAAGTTCTCTAAAGAGGCGCACCCATGCTCTCCAGGGACACATACCCCCATAACTGATTTCATTGCCAATCTTTGTTATGACAGTATTGCCACCAGTCTTATACCTGACTACTAATATGTCAATTAACATGAGGTAAAAATGATGAGTACAAAATAATTCAGCTTTCACAAGCTGGTAAAATCTGATTAAAGCACACCTAAACTGGTTTTGTGAATTTAATTTTTCAAGAAACAATCAATAAAATTCATTCTTAGGGAATATGGCTTACCTGTCTTATATGTTGTCCTTGGTACTAAAAAACCCTGTCAAGATTATTGAAAGATAACTGATCTTACTTTCATTTTTTGAATCTTTTGTTAACCATTGAAATATTGTAGTCATTATATAATGCTAAATAGAAGAGCTACCATTTACAAACTTCTACTTTGATTAGTAATAACTCTTCCAGGTACATAGTGATTCATTAAATATTTGAACTGAAATGCTCACACTGATATTCAGTCTTGCCTTTCTTCTGGTACCGCTCCTGATGTGTAAAGACTGAGGGAGCAGGTATGTTTGTGGGCGTGGTTTATACACGTATGAGTGATGGAGATGAATGTGCTGGCGTAAAGGGAGGAAAAAGCGCTGGAAGAAATACAACTTTTATAAGTGCCACTAAAGTACTACCAACAGGGAAACTCCCCATAAAGAAGTTGTGCCCTTTACTGGATGAATAGGAAATGGCTTTTGACATGTCATGAAAATATCAATACTATATTAAAAAGAATGAGGCCTTTTATTTGGGCAAATTTATATTATCTAATTTAATTACTACTATTCGTTTTCTTTTTATGGAAGAGTAAAGACTCCAAAAGTGGGATGTTTGTTTGATATTGTAATGGGGCAAATTAACAGAGCATGCTTTAAGATATTGGAAGTGGATGTTGAAAATGAGAAACAGGGAAGCAATGCTTAGGAGCACTGGTACACTTTTCTGTTCAAATTTTATATTGTAATGGGAAAAATAGGCTGAATTCCACAGAAGACCGCAGAGCTCTATTTAGGACAAACAGAGTTTATTAATTTTAGTCCAGTCGCCACACATCCCCAACTAGCAGGTTAGGAACGTGGGGCCCCTGCCTGCCTGCCTTTGTTTCCACTTTATATACATTTTTGGTTTCCACGGGAACAGATTGGAATGTTGTAGCCCTGGCACACACTGTTTTCCAGTTAACACAATATTTTCTTTCTTTCTTTCTTTTTTTTTTTTGTGGTACTAGGGATCGAACTCAGGACCCTGCACTTGCTAGGCAGGTGCTTATTTCACTGAGCTATATCCCCAGCCCTTTTTTTTTCTTTTTGAGACAGTGTTTCACTATGCAGCTCAGGCTGGTCTTGAACTCTTTGTGTAGGCCAGGTGGGCCTCAAACACACAGTGATCCTCCTGCCTCAGCCTCCCTCCTGCTGGGATTACAGGAATACACCACCACAACCAGCAATATTTTCAGTTCTATTTGGAAACAATTCTTGTTAAAATTGAATGAAAATCAGCTATACTTTTAGTAATTCAGATCACATTGCTGATGTTCAAGTAACATACTATGAGTAGAATTTCAAAGGATGAAGCTATAATCTCATGCAAATACATGCCAAATGTTTTAGCTCATTAATTATTGAATAATAAGATGAAAAATAAAGTCAAAGAATAATTGATAATCTTGCATATGCAGACAATGTAATGAATGGAATTTAGATTTTGATTACCATTTCAAATAATATGTTGATGAAGTCTTACAGAAGAAAAGCAATTAACTTGTAATGAAAATATATTATTTGAAAATACACAGATAAGTATCTAGACCATTCCCCCTTTATCCAGAGAGAATATTTTCTAAGACTTCTGGTAAATATCTGCAATCAATGAGACAGAAAAAGAAGAATGAGAAGGAGGAGGAGAAAAAATAAGATTAGAAACACAGCCTTCTGAGTGATTAAGGGAACACCTGCAGGGAGGTTGTGGATATAATTTATTTCCTAATAGGATGCAATAACAACACACCTTCATCTCTGTTGTGTTCTTTTTAAAATCTTAGAATATATTCATGGAAAAACAAAGGAATACTCCAAATTGAGGAACATTCTGGGCCAGTATTCTTCAAAACTCTCAGGATAATGACAGACAAAGATTTACAAACAATTGAAAAGAAATGAAAATAAGAAATCATGAAAACTAAATGCAATGTCAGCACATGTATTTGATCTCTGGAAAGATATAGGACTTTAATGGCAATTCAAGTAATTTCTGAATTTAACAAGAATAGAGAGATAATGGTTTCTTAAACTTTGACAAGTATACTTTGGTAGTATAAAATGTTAGCATCTAGTAAAATGAAATGGGTTTGAAAGTACAGGAGGTCCAAAAAATTAAAAAGAAAAAAATTTAAGCATTAACTGTTCCTTTCAATAGACTAGTAGGAATCAGCAGTACAATTATCCCAGCTGTCCTGTGTATACACATATGTATTTTTCTCTTCCTTCTTTCTTTCTTTTCTCTTTTCCATCATCCTAATTGTTCCTTCCCTGTGAGCAGCTTCTTTCTTTCTCCTTCACCGTATCAATTTTGCATGCTTATGTCTGGTAATCTGAACAAACTAATTTGAAGACAACAATATGCAATATAACAGAATGCTTTTTAAATTTTTTATTCTTTAAAATAAAAAATACTATTAAAAAATAAAACAAAATACAATAAAATCACAAAAAAGAAATACAGGAGGTCTCTGTGCTTTCTTTAAAGCTGAAGTTATTCCTAAATAATGTTTGTTTTTTAAACAAGTGCCATTTGAGCAGCACTTAAGTGAAATAAGAGAGTGATTCTTGGGAATATTGGGGTTTGGCAGTAGCCTTAGAGCTACAGAAAAGACTGGTGATTGCCTGGTTGTTAAAGAAACACTAATAAATCTTTCTGGTACTGAGCTCATGAGGGATTAGTAAAAGAAGAACAGCTATTCCTTAAATAGAGTGCGGGTATGTGTGTGTGTGTGTGTGTGTGTGTGTGTGTGTGTGTGTGTGTGTGTGTGCATTTATGATTGTGTACTTAATTGTGTTTATAGGAATCTTTACATATATTGCATGATTTTAGATTTTCTTCTGTCTGTGTCAACAAGCATTTTGATTTGTCTTTCTCTTAACTACAAATACTTTTACAACTTTACCTCTTGAGAGAAGGATCACTCAGTGGAATCAAGGATGACAGAAGAAACAATGTAGTATGTGTATTTCCACAGTGATTTATATGTGGAAATGTATGTCATTTTTTCCTAATGCGTGCAGAACAAAATATATTACTACATGGTAGAAAATGTCTCAGATCTGACTTTACTATGTGGGCTATGTGGGTACTGAAAATATCCTTGGTCATGATGACAGAATAGTACCCTCTTTAATACGAAGTTTTAACTGTAAACTGGTATAATACGCTTTATTTTTCCTTACAATATGAATCTTTTAATCTCCATATCTTGACCATATTCTAAGCATGAAAACTGTAACATTCTCTTCCAGTAACTTTTTTTTGGCAAGTGCAATGTATTTCAGAAAGCTCAGTGATTTCTCAGGCACCTGATGTCTCATGGTCACCTCAAGATCAAGTTTAATCGTCCTGCTGTGCTATGTAGTACTTTTTGTTAACACTTGCAATGTAGGACACAGAGCCTTTTCCAAACCTTAGTTTACTGATTCTTAACATAAATTCTAATTCTTTGCATATGGGATATTTTAAAGGTTTTTAAGCCTCTAGTAAAGGTAATTTACTATTTGGATATTGTGTAGAAATAACTGTTCTCAGCTGGAGCAAATATGTCTGACTGTTGGTGATGCCCGAAAGGATCGCCAACCACCAGACATGCTGAGTTTTCCTTTCTCGGTCCTTTCATTCCCATCCTATCTTCATGTTACCTTTCTCAGCCAGGAATTGTGCTATGTGTGTACTTTGTATCTTTCTTGCTCCCACATTTAGGATGAGATCTGGACTGTGTACACCCATGGAATCCTGGCATTCTATTTAGGAGGTGAGTTTAGTATGAAGCCATTCCCTTAATATTACTTATCTTTAGAATGTAATGTGTGTATATGTATATGTGATTAACTAGAACATAATTGTAGAAATTGATCAACTACTTCTTTAGCTACTGGCATTTATAGCCCTTTAATTTTTTGTTTGTTGGGAGCTTTTTATTAACTAACTTATCTTTACAAAACACTGCCCAAAGTAGTTGTATTGCCTAGTTTGGTAAAATGTCGTAATTGTAGTGGACACACCGTAGAGTTACAAAGATTTAATCTGTAAGTTAAAATCACCTTAAAATTTCCTGTAGCTGAGGAATCTGAAGCACAGGGGAGTAAACTACTTTTCTGATAATTGCAGAAAGCCTATGTTCGTAAAGACAATGTCATCTGTTTCCCTTAAAATGTGGTCACTAAAGTAAAACAAAATTACAAAATCTAATATGACCATTGCAAAAGTAAAAGCAATATACCTGTTTAATATTTTAATATTTTCCTTACATGTATAAAATTAATTTGCATGGCAGAATTTTCTTGTATATCAAATTGATGAGTTAAATTACACTCTTGTAGGGTCCTATGTTTTCCCAGACTAACATTAATAATTTTCTCTACAAGAGCATTGATTGAATAATGTTATCCATGTTTATTGTACTCTCCTTCCCTCGGGTAATAAAGTTTTAACAGGTCTTGTATTTTTTTCATAATTACTACAGAAACAAAATTTTAAGAATTTGGTGAGAAAATTGAGAATATATTATGGTAAAATATCTTGAATAATGTCTTACTATTTTTTCTCAATGAAGGAAATGAGGGAAATCAACTTGGTAGCTAGGATATATAAATATGTTCATTGTATTTATAGAAAAAAATGAAAAGATAATTTCATTCAATAAATTAAATGATTGTAATTTCATATTCATTTCCAGAATAGTGTTGTAAAATTTACCACTTATAAATATTTAAAATGTTTTATAATTATTTTGTCAAATATAAATCTTTGAATGTTTTGCTTTGAATTGTGTATATCCTGGGCTGGGGATATAGCTCAGTAGAACAAGTGCTTGCCTAGCAGGTGCAGGGTCCTGAGTTTGATCCCCAGTATCGCCAAAAAAAAAAAAAAAAAAAAAAGAATTGTGTATATCCTTTGATGTATATCATTGTGTATATCCTTAGTGGATATCATGTCATTATTTTGATGAAATTTTCTCTTGGTAAAGACATTGCATATTAAAATATACAGATCAGGAGATGTTATGTATATTGAAAAATTTCTTTAGGGCTAAGATTTGAAAAGATAAGCTCAATTTATTAGAAGGCCAACTAAAGCATCATTTCTTTGGGTTAAGTTCACTTTCAATAAAGTACAATACATAATTTCCAGAGATTAATTAATAATAACAACTTACTAAATTTTATCACTGATTACAAAAAGCTATTTAAGGAGCAAATTAGTCTTGCTGTATTCATCTGCATTTGTATGATTGTCAGGGGTCCCCTTATGGGCTCACATATCCTGGTACTCTGGTCTCTGTGACATGCTTCTGTAAAACGATAGCACAAGACACTGAGCATACCTCAAGGTGTTGATCCCATGTGAGCCTGCAGTCATTCTCAAGGACTTTAATTGGAAACCATTTAGTTTGCTACCTCTTGTCCTCATCTGCATTTTATCAGCATCTTAGACAAGCCAGAAAATTCTCTAGGAGGGCCATTCCATATTATTTGTTATGACCGGAAAATACATGAAAATAACTCAAAACTAAAATTTAAATCCACATTTAAGTGAACATAAAATTTTAATGTCAGATATCATGCTATCCTGTGACTTTACTACACTCTACATACATATACTTAGTATTGTTAAGTTCCAAAAAAAATCAAAATTATCAACAGATTAAAAATAGATTTTTAGATAAGCACAATATTATTCTATGCAATTTGATTTTGTTTTAGACTGGGAGGTTAGAGCACAAACGTCAGAGAGAGTCCAGACTTACTGGAAAGTCAAAGTTTATCAAGAGAGAAATTTTACTACCCAGCTTCAGGTTATTAGGTGTTATGGTTGATACATTGTGTCAACTTGGGGAGCCTAGAAGTTTGGCTGAGTGACTCAGCAGGAAGCCAGAGTGCTTGCTTTGTACACATTCTGAGCCTGTGGAAGAGGAAGGCATGGAAATTATGTGAGTGCTACCCGTCCCCTGGGTAGAGGTAGCCTGTTTACAATGTAGGGAGAAAAATAAGCTGCTTGCCTGCCATTCCTCACTTTTGCTGGTTGTTTTTGCTGTGCTCTGCTGCCATGAACAGTTTGCCCTCTGCCATGTGCCACTCTGCCTCAGAACCAGCCAAGTATGGACTGAAACCTCCACAAACTATAAGCTAAATAAACTTTTCCTTCCTTCCTTTTGGGTATTTTGTCCCAGCAACAAGAAAAAAGTAACCAAGACGTTAGAGTTAGGAGAACAGTCAGGGCTGGTGTTATATACCCCAGGCTTCCCTGTCTCTGGCCATGCTGTCATCTTCACCACCAACAGGTTCCACCAGAGTTGCAGATACATTTTTAGAACATTTTCTCCGGAGAGGTTCCCAAAAAAGAAGGTGAAGAAACTCATTGGACTTACTCAAAGAATAAGTTCATGGATACCCAGAGCAGAAAAGTAATTTTCAGGACTAGTGCATGAGAGGCCAGGGAAAGGTTGAGATGAAACAGGACATACTTAGAAGAGAGTAGAAATATTTATTTTACCTTCATGAGGTAGAAAAATATGAATTTATAAATCTATAGGAAGTTCAATTTTGTTTTACTGGAAAAGAAGTACGTCCCCACCACAGAAAGATAATGACCCATTTTATAAGTGGAAGACATAGGCCTAGTCAGTCTTTTTCTAAAATGGTTGATCAAAGATATTTTCCTTAAAACCAGTCCTTACACTCTCCCAGTCTGTTACTTTATGTGAGGAAGAGATTCCTGCCCTTTACCTCTATCAACTAGGGCTGGGGATATAGCTCAGTGGAATAAGCACTTGCCTAGCAAGCGCAGGGTCCTGAGTTCGATCCCCAGTACCACCAAAAAAAAAAAAAAACCTTTATCAAATAAGCTAACTTATGACTTTATACTAACAACAAAAGTTGTATAAGAGGGTGCCAAAGATCTGGAGTCTGAGTTCTTAGAATGAACAAAAGAGATTGACAGTGTTTATTTAGGAAATGAAACATTCTCTCATTCGGGGTCTGACACTAGGAATACCTGACTTAAGAAAACCTTTTTGTCTCTATGTATCATAAAAGAGTAGAATTATTCCAGTGTCTTGATAGGAAAGCAGGGAGAGGAACCCCACCTAGTGGCATAGTTTTAAAAAATAATTGGAGAGAGTAACTTCTGAATAGCTACCCTCTCTAAGGGCAATAGCAAGTACAGCTATGCTAAGAGAAAACAAACATGGGTACAAAGACTAGAAAGGTCTAACTGTTCCTCTCATCAAGAATTTCCTTGATTCAAACGTTTCCTTGATTCAGGGTAATAACTTACAAAATATAAGGCCATGCTAGTAGACATCCTAAAAGTTACCACAAGGACTTGCACTACTCAATCCTGCTTTTCTGATGCCTGCAGGAATAGGTGATTTCCCAAACATGTGTGAGTAGACAGGGTGTCAGTGATCTTGGCATCCAAGACCCTAAGGAGGAATAGTTCACTGATGCTAGTAGCTTTGTCCAGTAAAGACATAAACAGGCATGTTATGCAGTTATGTGTATACAACAGGTCATTAAGGCAAAATTCTATCCCCTGCACCTTCTCTCAAAAGGCAGAGCTTACAGACATAATTCAGACATTGATATAAGAAAAAGCTATAGAATAAATATCTACATAGATTAAACATATACTCATTTTGTACTTCAAACCTATGCAGCCTATACAAATCAACAATTATGTATAAACACAAGCACAAAATCCTACAACTTTTGGAATCAGGCTATCTTCGCAGACAGACTGCTGTCATCCATTGCAAAGGACACCAAAGATACGTGTTTACAATTCCCTTATGAAAGCATAAGGCTGATGAATAGTCAAAAAGGAAACCTAATATGCCCCTCAAAGCCTTTGCCTTATTCTCATTTCTTTACATAAGGTTAGTCTATAGCCCCCAGGAAGATAAATTGAGTATAGGAGCAGAAAGATTTAAATGAGAACCAATGGTGGCATTTCATAAACAAATCATCCCTTCCTCAAAAGATACTATGGAAAGCTGAAAATCTTTCTTGATTCTTTCTCCTTTCCTTACAGGAGACGATGCTACCCAGGGAAGGGTCATTCAAATTTTTAGAGGTCCGGGATTAGTGGTGACCACACAACAGTTCTCTTAAGCTTTGTCTCTATTGTTTTGTGATAACTCTGACAAGGTTAGGGTTGTTACATTAACACTAGCAAAGTCTGACAAGGTCAGACCTGACAAGGTTGGAACAGGTACTAAGAAGAGGGACATACCTTGGAGCATTTGATTTTATTCGTATATCACCACGTAGGGGATTTAAACAAATACTGGTTGTAACTTACACAGTGGTTAGATTGATGCCTCACCCACTTATTCAGCAAAATCTGTAAGTAGTCTGGGTTCTCCTCAAAGTAATCATCCCCCGGTTTAGACTATGCTAGTTCTTTCAGAGTGACAACAGTCTTTCTTTTATCTCTCATAGAACTCAGAGAGATGGTTAAGGTTTTAGGCATAAATTACCATCTCCTTTCTGTATGGAGAACTCAGTCCTCCAGAAAGGTTGAAAGAGCCACTGAGACCCTAAAGCTGGCTCAGGGAAAACTTTGCCAGGAGATATTTAAATCTTGGCTTTAATTACTGCCAATGGTCCTCATGAGAATTTGAAATATTAAAAAAAACTAAGTATGAATCCATTTGAAGTGCTGTGTATGAGGCCTTCTCTGTTTTCTGGTATGGGGGTGCCCCAGAGGCCACAGGTTTTATGGTGTCTTATTCTGGCCCAAGTATAACAAGTTATTGAAGTATATGAGAAGAAATTCATGCCAGCTCCTTACCTGGGGCAACCACCTAGTGTCTACCCTAGATACCAAGTGTTACTTAAATTTGGAAACAAGAAGCTCTTGAATGTCACTTAAAACCAAAATGGAAGAGTCCCTTTTCCGTGATCTTATCCACACTTACTGCAATAAAGGTGGCAGGAATAGAAAGCTGGATTCCCTTTTCTAAGATAAAGCCAGCCCTGCCTGTACTATCTAGGGAAAGCAACCTTCAAAAGAAGAAAACTACTCCGGTGAACTTTGGAAATTCTGAAGTTCCTCTTCTAAAAATAAGACTCCAGTAGTGTTCTGGGTGCAGAGAAGTAGTGTTATTAATAATCTCTGATCCACCATACATTAAATGGGTACTGGTCTTTGAAATTATGTTTTTAGTAGTATCCATAATGTGGGTAATCTTGCAGGATATAGCCCTTGCTAATTTAGCTAATATCTCTTTGCCACACTTTCCTCTGCCAGAAAACTTGTGAACAGAACTCACCAGTAAACTTCTCCTAAATAATCATATAGGTAAAGAATCGCTCTATTTGCTGGATCTGTGGTAGGCCACCAGGAAATGTCATGACCTTTTCCTCAGAATACCTTAATCCTCTTTAAATTTACCATCGTAAAATCACTTGGTCCTGTCTTCTCTTGCAGTTATGAAGAGTTATCTTCATCCTATTCATGTTTGATACCTGGTCCTTCAACCTAAAAGTTGTTCATTCAAGAGGATGGCTGACTATAGCCTATGGCTGTGCTGACAAATTCACCAAGTTTTCTCTCACTGCACAGGAGGCCCCATAATTCCTGGCATACAGGCACTGACCCTTTTCTCCTTATTTTCTGATAGATTCTTACCAACCTGATCCATAAGGCCCAATATCCTAAAGTAGTAAAAAAGCATATAATGCCCAATAAACGGCCCACAGCCCCCTTCAGCAGGAAGCAGCTGTAAGAAGAAACAAACTACCACTATCAACATCCCATAAAGCGTTAGAGGGATCATGTCTCTTATAGCTACACTGAGTAGATTAGGGCTGGGAAAAACTGGACAAGAACTTGGGTGGAATGTGTCAAAGATTATAAAAACTCACAGTCCATAGTTGAGCAAAATTTTTCCCACAAAGAAAAGACATGTACACAAAGTTGGACCCGATATGACTCCAGACTTTCCAGCTCCTGGTCACTGAACACAAATCCAATCAGAAAACAGTATTCACAGTCCTTCATTTGAATCTGCTGCTATTCAGAGAACCAATCAGGATACAAAATTCTCCATCCTAAATTTCCATATGGGCACAGCAAATCAAAAGTCACTGTTTTGGAGCCTTCACTTCCATCTTATGAGAAGCCAAGCAACTTTATTTTTTATAGTACAACCACCTTTGTCACACGGTCAACTTTTTGATAGGATCATTGTTCCAACATCATAATTGCATGAGATGGAAGCCAGTTCAGGTATTTTGGAGACAAGTGTCTATTTCTTTCTATTTTAGGGCCATTAAGAGTCTTTCATCAGCCTGCTGTTACTCTGAAGAGCACATTTCCCACCTTAGTGAATGTCCACTCTTGCTGCCTTTCTGTGTGTCTTGTCTAATTCTTTCTTCAGGACACCAAGGACCTGGAAGGAAAATCCTGGGGCCCACATCCTTTAACCTCTTTAAAGGATTTGGAGTGTAATAGCCCTGTAAGAGAAACAGATGAATAAGCCTAGGGAATACCAGTATAGAAAACACTTGGAAACTTTGTGTCCACAAATTGTAGTCTTCTTAAAGGTGCAATTTTTAAATGATGATTTTGTTTCCTACCTGTCTTAGGTGAACATACATTGAGCCATTATCATCACCACAGTTCATAGACTATATTAGCATTCACCTTTGGTGTCACACACTCTAGGCACTAATATTTAATGGGTTGCAGCCTTTTATTAATACCTTTCTTCCAACTGGTCCCTGACTAGGCACTGCTTCCGTTCATCTTTCATTTTCCCTTTTATAGAATGTGACCTTGTCTTATTTTTAATTATATTAATTTTAATATATTAATTTTAAATTATATATGTATATAAAACATGGTGCAATATATTCTTTTGACACATGCATATATACATATAGTGAAATTATTACTAACATCACACTAATTTATCTTTTCATTGTCTTCCATAGCTATGACTTATGTGTCTGTAAGTGTGTTTGTGTGGTAGGAGCACTTAGAATCTATGCTCTAAGCTAATTTTGAGCAAGGAACACATTATTAGCAAAGGTATTCATTAAATATATTTGATCTCTAGTTTTATTTATGTTATGTAATTGTTTATACTGTCTAAGTTATCTGTTTCCTTCTCTTCCCCTTGAAACTGCAATTTCACTGTTTCTTTCATCATATTAAGATTTTGTTTGGCTTCCGCACGTCAGTATGAGCAGTCATACTTTTCGTTCTGTCATTTGCTTATTTTACTCAGCAGACTGTCCTTCCAAGTTCATCGATGTTGTCACATACAGCCACGTGCATTATATTGTTTAGTAAAATACTAAATACTCTTCTAATAAAAACTTTTTTTTTTTTTTTGTGGTACTGGGGATCGAACTCAGGACCCTGAGCTTGCTAGGCAAGCACTTATTCCACTGAGCTATATCCCCAGCCCCTAATAAAAACTTAAAATAGATTGTCATGTAACCTGGCAATATCTTTGGGAATATACACAAAGGAGAGAATATCAAAGCCTCATTGCAACAACTACATTGTTGTAATGTTCACAGTAGTAAAAATATGGCTATAGACTGCTATCACCTCTGTGTCAGTAGATCGCTACAGGAATAAAGAAATTTTGGCAAATAATTAAATCTTTATATATATATATATATAAACAACTGTGGCATATACACAAAATACATAGGGGTATAGATTTAAAATATGTATAGCATATATAATATATATATATAATATACAAAAATATACAGAAACTATATTGATATACTATATGAATTATATATTTAGAACATATGTGATGAAAATTGCATGCACATTGTGTATTACATTTTTATAAAATCTTCTAAAATGGTTGTACAATGTGTATTCTTAGCAATAGTGCACAACATGAATTATCTCTCTGCATTACCCTTGTTAGCTCTTCCGTTTTGCTCAGAGGCATGAATAGATGTAAGAAGATAGTTCAATATGGTTATTTGCATTTCTCTACCGATTGTTCATCTAGAGTAACCTTCTATATACTAGTTAGTGTTTTTTATGTGTTCTTTGGAAAAAAAAGTTTATGTGTCCTTCCCATTTTTAAATTATGTTTTTAAAAATTTGTGTTTTCTCTACTGAATTACTTAATTATTTATATATTTTAAATATTAATCACTTATTAGATATATTATTCATAAATCTTTTCTTAAAATCATTACTTGTCTTTTAGCTTTGGTATGTTTTCCCTTTACATTATAAAAGATTTTAAGGTTGACACATTCTGATGTATGAATTTTTTGTATGTTATTTAAAGATTAACTGGTGTGGCCAAAATTAAGATTTTCCTCTTTTTATTTTCTGTGACTTTTGTGGCATCTCTTCCAATCTTTCTATGGATTTTTGTACTAGGAAATGAGAAACTTTCCAGGTCTGGAATCTTTTATTTTCTTCTATGTTTAGACTAGTAATTTAAAAGGTTTTAAACCTGAATCTTATCCTTATAAATGTTATCCTCTATCTATACATGAAAGAAATAATAGACTAATTTTTTTATGCTTGTCAAATAAATTTGCATGAACTTTTACTCTAGGATCTACCACATACAATGTCTTTTTATCATTACTGTTACCATTGTTACTATTGCCATGGTATTATACTACATAAGGAAATAGGGTTTTTAACATACTTTTCAAATTATTTATGAAACAGAAATATTGTAGCATCTGGCACAGAACAGGTGTGAAATAAACCCCTACTAAAACAATTTCACTTTTACTTTGTTTGTCCTGCTTTTTCTGCTCCTGTTTTTCTTTTAACCTGGTTCTACCTATTTCTTTGATGACTGTTTTTCTTTTAAAAGAAATACTGCTGTGCTATTTTGTCAACTAGTAAAAAAAATAGCATCCCATGGGTTCATAAACACTGATTTGAAGGCTCTTTCCAGGCCATTAAGCTTTTATTGACTGGTGGATCTAAATGAGTAAGGTATGATGGCCTTAAACCATTATTTTTCTCCTGATATCATCCGCATCATTGTTCTGCTGTAGGCTTTGCTTCTTCTTCTTCAAGATTCTTTTATCATCATTTGATAGCAAAGTACAATGCATGTCAAGAAAAATTTCTTTAATACCCAGGGAAAGAGGGAATGAATGATCATTATAAAAGAAAAGAATAACACCTTTTACAGACATTCAAAAACAGTCAGAAGATATACATCTATATCTGTTTCATCTATATCTATATGTGTATGTAACTATGTAGGCAGACGGGAATGCTGATTCTGTTAGATTGCCATGATTACTGATGATACTTAATAAAGACAGTCATTTAATCTCACATACATACAAAGGAAAATTAATTTTCTCTTGCCTTTATTCATTCTGAATGCATAATCTATTCTTCTTTATAATTTTTGCAGGGTCACAGATTCATTACTCAAAATATTGGACAGATTTTTGTGGGTTTACTTCATTTAGCTCTAAACTATAAATTTTCATCTCACTTACACTGGTAGGTGGGTTATCTACCATAAACAATCATGCCAGGGTAATACAAAAGTGTCTCCAAAGTGTGAAGGATAAGTAAATGATGCTTCTGGCAGAGCCCCAAATACAGTGTCCCATTTGGTTCTCTCTGATACTTACAGAGCAGAGGAATAGCAGGCTGCTTACATTCTTCTCATCAGAAATCTTTAAACAAATTAAGATGTGAACAGAATTTTAACAGTAAAACTAATACCAAGATTGAAAACGTTCTTCTGTGATGATAAATAGACTTTTTCTCTCAGACTTTTCCTTTCCCGCAATTTTTTTTTTTATCATTCTCCCACCGCACACCAAGGAAGTTAGTATAAAAAGCAAAGATTAAATGATATTAATTACACAGCAGATTTCATGATAGAAATGTCATATAATCTTAAACTCCTGATATGGAAAATGTATAAAATGTATGTGAACTAGAGAAAATCCGTTTGTTAACTTCTTAGGTATGTGTTTCCAGTTGAACAGGAAAACAGAACTTATACAAGAGCTATCTAATGTAACTTCAAAGGTACATTGAGTTTTCTCAAGTCAGTTTCCTTTAGAGTGTTAAGCAGCTCAGAAGGGCTGCACCCTTAGGAGTAAATGAGGAGAATGTTGATTTCATTAGATTTGAATGTTCACTGATCAAACATACTACACACAAACATCTACAGGCTTTTTGAAAGTCAGAACTTGTCTTATACATTATATTTATAAAATATTTTATTTCCTAATGCAGAATAATGGATCTAGCGTTGGTGTGTGAATACATGCAAATAATATACTTTGATTACATTCATCCCTCATCATCCCTGTCCCCCTTTGCATTTGAGAATAAGTGATCACTACTCCATGAGAAATTCATGCTTTCTTTCACTAAAATTCTGTGCAGTATCTCTGGGATATAGAGAACATTTCCAAGCTTGCTCATTTAAACTGTGTGTTGACAAATAATTAATCTTGACAGTAACTTAAGCTCTAAATCCCTTACACACACAAGCCAATTTTTTAAAACATTTAGTATGTAAAAAAGCTGGCTAGAGGTCTAAAGGATATAGTCTGCCGTTCCCTACTGTTATCAAAGAGCATAGGAACTAAAGCTCAGGATGGACATAACCATGTCACACAACAAAATTTACTTAAGTGGCAGTAAACAGATATTGATTGTGAGTGTTATGAGGGTTTAGAAGAGAACTAGACCAATTCTAGCTGGGAAAAAATGGTCAAGTTGCAGAGGGATTTAAATGGTATGAAGAGAGAAAATTTCATGGGGAAATATAAATTAGAGACAGATTAATGTAATAGGGGAAAGAATTTTCAAACCTAGAGAGATGAAATGTGTATGTGGAGGAGTTTGTTAAACTTTTTGTAAGTTAAAATTCAATGAAAATGAACACCGAAAACTTCTTTGGAGTAGAGTTTTACAGTAATTTTGTCCAGTAAGCTATGAATTTCTGGTCTAAGTATAGAGACTGGAAATTTTACTATGTATAAACACAATAAGAGATTTCCTGACAAATGTTTATGAAAGACTGCAGACTCTCATCTCACATTAATATTTATTTGATTTATTTACTGCAGGCTTAGATATATTGGTTAAATTGCTGAAAATGTTTGACTAGTAACTATATTGCTTTAGACTTGACTTCTTTTGCCATTTTAAACATACTTGTGATACTCAGAAGCACTATGATAATCTGTATGCAGGAAGAACTGGAACATTTTCCTAACACATTTCAATGTCACTTGCAATGAGTGTCTTCAGAATGTGGTTCAGGGGAGGTTATGAGATAGGTTATGGAAATTAACCACCCCTATATTTCAGGAAAAGTTCAGTAGTCTTATCCAAAAAAAAATCGATAGTTTTAACTGCAACCATTGTTTTGGTCTAATCTCACGGGGAAATGATTTCATGTACTCGTCACCCACTGTTATCACTTCTCAATGTTCACAAACTACTTCTGGAAATGTAATGAAGAAATATTGTCTTCTTGCTTTCCAGTTGTTATAAGCTTCACATCACAATGAATTCAGGAAAGAATTATTTTGTTCCCAGAATACGTGGGACATTTGTATATATATTCTAAAAATATGTAATGAAAATTCTATACCTTTTAGCTTCATAAGCTACGACTACTACACTTTGTGTTTTTGTCTGATGCTATAAATAGGAAGCTTCAATACGTTTTAACAGAAGCAATGCTTACTTTTTAGATGTTCTAAGTTTATTGAATTACTTTCTAGGCAAACGTGGCCAAAACAAAGGAAGCTTGTGATGTGCTGTTTAGTATTTAAACAATAGAAGCATCAATATAAAATAAAATAAAATATGAGGAATAATATAATCTGGCATGGAATTATTTTCAAATTCAATTAAAAACAAAACAGTAGTATTAGTTTATTTATTTATTTTTGCAGTACTAGGGATCCAACTCAGGACCTTGTGCTTGCCAGGCAGGCACTTATTCCACTGAGCTATATCCCCAGCCCACTAGCATTAGTTTAAAACATTAAATAATCAACTGTATCCAAGAACACAAAATATTATCACTAGTCCCTTAAACTGCCTTCTAGTTAATCATCACTATCTTAGAATTTCCAACTTTGGCTGTCATTCCTACCTCCATTTCTTTCATACACACCTACATTTCTTTTTGTTTAATGAAGAAGTGGTTCAGAGCTGTTCTATATAACCTCTACTCCATTACATGGATATCCCTTTCCATTACCAATACTCCCACAAAAGGGGTATATCTGTACACCAGATAAACCCATACTTACTATTCATTTATTATGGACCCAAAGTCCATAGGTTATGATAGACTTCAATACCAAAGCTGTGTTTGTATCCACAACTACGTGCACTATTTGTGTCCGGCAGGGTATTTCACTGCCTTAGAAATCCTCAAGGTTCTGCCTGTTCACTTTTTACTTCCCTGACACTTGTTAGTCCCTGATATTTTCCCTCATATTCAAATTGTACAGTCCATAGTATTTCAGATTGACTTCTTTCACTTAGTAATATCCATTCATTTATCTCCATTTCTTTTTAGCTTTATAGTTCATTTGAGGATTAAATGTTAATCCATTGCCTGGATGTACCACAAACAATTCATTCACCTTTTTAAGGATATGTCTTTAATTACAAGTTCGAAAAACTGTGAACAAAGGTGTAAACACACCCATGCAAAATTTTGTGTAGGCCTGTCCTCAGATTCTTTGGGTATGATAGCACAGAACATGAACCTGCAATAATTGTTTGTGTATTTTGTAAGAAAACACCGAGTCTGAATTCACACCAGTAATGAATCTTTTTCTTGCTTCTCCGCAGCCTTGCTAGCATTTAATTATTTTAGGGCTTTGGATCACAGTTATAATTATAGTATGCCATGGAATCTCATTGTTCAATTACATTTTCTAATGACATATAATACGGACTGTATCCTAGGGACTTTCCTCCCACTGAGATAAGAGCCACCACCTACAAATGAAGAGAGATTTATTTGGATTCCAAGGTGGGGTGTCATGGCAGAGGGGCACAGAAAAGAGAAACAGCTGATTGGGGGACAGCGAGAAATAGAGCACGATCAGGGGCAGAGGAAAAACATACCCTTCTGGCCACGCCCCCCAGTGACCCACCTTCTCCAAACAGCCTTCACCTTGCAACATCACACTTAGCTATGAACTAATCAGTGTGCTAATCCACTGAGGAATATCACACACTCATGACCTAGTCACTTGCAAACTCCACCTATGAGTCTATGCACACAGCAGGTTTTGTGGGTCACATCTACATATAAACCATAAATATCATCTTTTCGCATGCTTATGTATATGTACTTTCTTTGGTAAGGTTTCTGTTAAGGTTCTTTGTTCATTTACAAAAAGTAGGTCCTGATTTTGAGGTATTTTTTACTTAGGATAGCAGTGTTTATCATATATATGTGTGTGTGTGTGTATATATATATATATATATATATATGTTCTGACATTATTTTCTTCCAATTTATTTCTTTTGTAGAGTAGAAATCTTTATTTTTAATGAACTTTCTCACACGGAGAGATCCTTTTGTGTCATGTTTGAATGTAACTTCGAGACATCTCTTATTTTTCTCTCTTTTATGTCTTGATTTATATCTCTGATTCATTTCTAATAAATACATTTTTGTGAAGGGTACCAGTTCTTTGTCAAAATGACTGGAATTTTTTTACATATGGACATCCAATTGTTCAAGCATCATTTAATGAAAGACTGTCTTGCTCCTTGCACTGATCTGTACCTTTGTCAAAGATCAGTGACCACCACTGCATCAGCTTGTTACAGATTCTGGAGTTATTGCTTCAGACAATGATATACTTCTCTATTCTTTTACCAAAACCATACTGTTTGGATTACTGCAGTTCCATGTAAATCTCCAACTGCTAGTGTCCAACATTTTTTTCTTTCATTGCCATTTATTTACTGTTTGTATAAGCTTTTTTTATTTTTTAAAAAAATACAAGTACAAAAACATATTGACAAAGACACCAATTAGCATAAAAAATAGTACAATCACAACTAATCTATAGACAAGGTGATATGATCTCAACAGTGGTTATTGCTTTATCCATTGATATCTTCGAAGTGTAAATATATAAGCCCATATACAGACATGCAAATTTAGTCAGACAATTAATCCTCTCAGCAACAGAAAAAACACAAAAACCAAAAATCTAAAGACAAAAAACAAAACAGGCAAACATCAACAACAGCAAAAACAACAACAACAACAAAAAAACACCAATAGTTGCTGCTTTACATATTGATATCTTCGAAGTGTGTGTTCAGGATAACACATACAGACATACAAGATTGATCAAATAACCTGTCATCGATTATTGCTTAGCATTAAGTGATATAATACAATAGTAGAACCATGTTAGCCCTCCTGCATATATGCATATTCATATATACCTACATACATTTTTGTCTTTTTCTTTTCTACTTTCCTTCATCCCATCTGTTCTTTGTTTTAG
>PVLD010026921.1:0-21478 GCA_004027595.1 Dinomys branickii
AAATAAAAAAAAAAAAAAAAGACTCAATAATGAACAAATACGTACATCAGCAACAGGCCTGGGGTATGCTCTGAAATCTGAAGGTCTTGCATTGGTGAGTGATATGATCACAGAAAAGATGCAACTGTCCTGTCTGGCAAAGCGTGGAGCGTTAGCCCAACAGAGCTCAGTGCCTGCAGGTGTGGTGGATGTGTGCTGATTGTAGGAGCTCCTTCTCATCTTCAGAGCACCAGAGAGCCCCGGTCTGCCTGGCCTCACCTGCCCTGTCTGCCACCAGCTGCTGCCCCAGCCCCCTCCACTCCTGCATCCTTTTCCTCACCTGCCCAGGTGTTCCTCCTTCCCGTGGCCCATACTCCCTGATCCGCCCCCCATGGGCACCAGCCTTCCAGTGAAGTCCTATCCTCCTGCCCCACCCCAGCTTCCTGTCTCCTCACAATCATTGCTGCCTCCACAACACCTATGTGATATGTACATGTATGTACAAGGATATACTCAGCAGTGTGGCCAAGGTCAAGCAGCTAGAGAGGGAGGTGTGGTGGCCCAGGTGGCCTCATGTGTCAGGGAGAAACACCAGGGAGGGGTGCTCTGTCACACCTCTCTGTGGACTTGTGCTCACTCCTGTCTCTGTCTGGTGCCTTGGTTTTTTCTTTTAAGGTAGGCTCCACCAAAATAAAAGAGAAAGAAGGAGGACAACAAGTGTTTTGCAGAGCCCCCAAAAGCTGTCAGCAGTGGTCAAATGCACTGTGTCCTGCCACACCAATCTTCCTGATGCTGATGATGAGCTTGAGATCTCTGACAGGATGGTACAAGTTACAGAAACGGGAGGAAAGGCTTCTGAGATGTGATCACACTGGTCTTAAGAAACACATTCAGAAACCTGTTTATCTCTGGAGTGTACCACTGAAGCAATGCTTTGCCAGATTCTCAAGTCTGAGGTAGACCATGGGGACTTTAATTAGTCACCCCTCATTACCCAATAGGAGGTTCAGGAACCCTTCCCCTCAATGGATACCCAAACCCACAGCCACTCAAATCCCTCCCTCCTGCCTGCCTCCTCCCTATTAATTTAAGTAACCCCTAGAGTACTGATAATACCTACTCTGATGTAAATGCCATGCAGATGGGTGCTGCAATATATTGTTTTGGAAAAACAACAAAAGAAATATGCTGATACAGATGCAACCATCATAGGCCTACCAGCAGTACTGACATAGTACACGCAGGCAGCAGCGTAACTTCTCATTTTCCCAATATTTTCCTCTGTAGTAGATTGGACCTGTGGGTATAGAACCCATGGATATGGGGGTTGACTGTATCTGACTTTCAGGGATTCCCAGAGCACTGGAGCAGCTATGACCTCAGGCATTAATACAGAACAACTAGAAGATACTGAATGCCCACTATTTGCCTACCAGAGTGCTAGGTTTTACCCCAAATATCTAAGTAGAAACGACACAAAATTTCTTCTACCATGGAGCTGTTTTATTTTAGTGTGATATATCCCACTAAATTATTTAGACCAGCGATGAACCCAATTACTAGCATGCCACCAAATATTACTTTACTAAGAACACAGCATTCACATCTCGTCTAGCAGGTTTACAGTGTGAGGGAAACGGCATTCCTCTCCGGTTGTAAAAAATGACACGGCCTTGCAAGAAGCCATGTGGCTTGCCTGTCCTACTCCCCTTCCATACAGCTGATAGAAGCCTTGGACATCTGCCCCATTTAGCAAATGGATTCTCAGGAGAAGAAAGTGCCACAATGCAGCTGAAGTTACAAGAGGAGTCTCATGTTTCTTTCACTCTGCTCACTCTCTCACTACCACAGGCAAGACACATTCCAAGAAGCAGCTGCCCCTTCCACATAGGTCCCTAAATAAGAAGAAATGTGGGGCAGGACCAGAGGTCCATCTGCAGCTCCAGACATGTGTGAGACACTTCTTAGTCTCAACCACAGAGAGTAGGGGTGGGGTGAGGTATTTTTTGCTGTAGCAAAGCTGATACCCCCATTTCTCAGATTAAATAATTTTGCATTTACAGGTGCAATGTTGAGGTATTGTGTATGAGAAGGAATTATGTCCATTTTATGGATTTGTCCCTAAGACCTACAAATGGGTAAGCAATGGCTCAGAACCAAACCACAAAGATCAAAAGTAATAGGAATAAAACTATTTTTTCATAAACAAGTGCAATATAAAACAAGAGTAACTCACCTTTTCATGTAAAAGTCTCTGTGCAAACTGCAGATCAGTCAAAACTCTAGCAAAATGTACAGGTTTGATTGGTTCCTGGGCCACATCCTAGTATCAGGAAAAGAGCTACACAATGACAGAAATGCAGAACCGAAGGCCAGGGCTTTTATCCCCTCGGTCCACAGCTGGCATCCATACGGTCACAGTGAAATGTCACAGGGAGGCCCCTGAGCTCAACAGAGAAGCTCTCTTCCACTCTGTGACAAACATTCCTGAAATGCCTGTCACATGCCTGGAACCAGTGGGAGGAACGGCAATAATGAGAGAGTGTGTAATTTCACCAGGAAGCACACACAGAGAGCCCCTGGCCTTTGTGCCCAGTCCAAGGGCTTGTGGTCTGAGACAGGAGCTCCCAGAGGCTGTGACTAATGCAAGTTTCTTGTTCCTACTGTTTTCAATTTAACACCCATTGTTCTTTTTCTTTGTTCTGTTCTCCTTTCCTTTTTACTTTCACTTTTTAAATAAACTAAATGGGGATGAGTGAGTCACCTTGATCCTTCATTTAGACACACTTCAGACCTGCGCCTCACCCCTGCTCCAGCCTGTTGGCAGCTAGGAAGGCACTTTGCAGTAGCTAAGCCTCTGGCCAGGAAGTGCAGTGCTCAGCAGCTATTTCTGGGGGCCTTGAGAGACTTGGCACCCAGCATGTGGCTTCCCATGACAATTCACACCACTGGTTTCCCAGCTGACCCAAGCCAGGCAGCCACTGACACCTCCCTCCTCCCCTGCCCACACAGCCAGCATTAGGCCTGAAGCATGAGCTACAGCCTTGGCTTTGTCCTTCATTACTGTAACTGCAATTGAATAAAATGATTACTGGCTCTTAATCCGGTAAACACATGCATGTCTGCTGTTAAAGGACTGCACTGAGTTACAGGAACGAAAAACTAATATAAAGCAGCATATGTGATTTTGAAAGCCAGAAGAAAGCCCAAATGGGCAATGGGGACAAACCAGGCACAGCACAGTTGACAAAAATTGTACTGTGAACAAATGCTAGACTTATCCCAAGTCTCACACCAGGAAGCAGGCTGTAAGCAGAGGTCTCCAGAGGCAGGCTATTCACAGTCTGCAATTAGGGCAGAGCTTTGAACTCGTTGCGAAGCTTGTTATTTCCAAATATCACAAGAGGTTCGAGAGAGGCAGGATAGAAGACTGACTCCACCATAGGATAAGGAGAGGAAGGCCCGGGGCCCAAGCAAGCAAGTCACTGGCAGACATGGAATTAACTCACCCTTATTTTAATATCAGATGCCTGTAGTTTTTGTTTGTGTTGTTGTTTTGTACTAGGGATTGAAGCAAGGGCCCTCACACTGAGCTACATCCCCAGCCTGTTTTATTTTCTATTTTGAGACAAGGTCTCTGTAAGTCACTCAGTTGCTCCAGCTGGGCCTGAACCTGCAATCTTCCTGACATGGCCCCCTAGAGTACTGGAATTACAAATGTGCACCACTGTGCCAGTCTTTAGTGTTTGAGGGTTTGTTTGCGCTTTTGTTAAATATCCCCAAGTTTTAAAAACTTACATCATGTATTTGAACCCAAAAATTCAAGTGATCTTATCACAAGTGTGTCAGACCCACGAAGATGTAGACAGCACAAGGTCAGGGCTCCCCAGCCAACAGAAGCACCCAGCATGGCCAGTGCATAATCACTTCCTAGAAACACTTTGAATTCTTTTTCAACAAAAGGCAAATCTTTGCTTTCTCCCTTTGTATGTTTATGCAAAACTACCACCTGGCCCACCTGATAAAAAGAACTCACCCTTGTGAATGAACACTTCCTGATTTCCTAACTGTGGCATCCACACTGTGCGCGCGCGCGCGCACACACACACACACACACACACACACACACACACTCCCCGCCCCCCCAACCAATCTGGTTGAAAATTTAAGCTCATTACTCCACTGACTTCAGGGTGTCTCCAGCTTCTGTTTTCACTAATCACTTCCCTTCCAACCGCTCTGAGTCCTTTCTGCAAGCCTCCCTTTGCCCCAGGGGCGGAGGACCGAGACAGGAAGGGATGAGAAGGCTGGGGCAGGCAGCGGGAGAGGTTCCCGACCCCACGGTCTCCCGAGGTCACGTGCTCTCCTGAGCTCTCCTCTCTCCCCTTCTTTAACCCATCTCATCCTAGTACCACTTCTCCTGAGCAGAGATCCAAGCCTGTCAGAAAGCAGTTCTCTAGAGGGAAGGGCCCTAAGGAAAGAGCCCACCAGGGCTGGAGGCGAAGGTCTTCAAGTCAGCCCAGTAGGCCCAGGCTTCCTGCACCCCTCTGAGTCAGCAGCACAGGGAGTGGGAAGTCCTGGCTGAAACCCCGAAGTGATGCAGGGTTTCTGCAGGGCCTCCTTGTTCCAGCTGGTGGTCACCCTGTATGAACACCAGTTGCCAGTAGCTGTGAATCCCCAGGGGTTCTGGAGCCACCCTCTTTCTCCTCCTTGGAACTCCATTACCACTGTCCTCTTGGCCACCCTGACTTCTGGCTTTCTTCTCCTGTGCAGTGTTGACTTGAGAACAATACCCACTCTCTAGTGCTGTCCAGCAAGGAACTGGCTGAGAGGCACTCAGAGCCAGTGCTCCTTCTAAATCCTCACATCTCAGTAATCTTCAACCAGGACTCTCAGCCTTAACAAAAGGAAGGAGAGGAGAAGAGTGTGTGTAAAAGCAGAGCTGCTCTCTTCCCAGGCTTAGGCCCTGTGATATGAAGAGTAAGGACAAGCCCAGGCCTGCCCTTCTCCCAGTGCAGGATGGCAGGGTGATGAGCTGCTCAAGGGGGCAATGGGAAGCTCCCATCGACGTCTTCTGCACCTCACTGGTCACTGGTCCTTTCTGCTACATCCCTGGCCTCCTTGCTGATCCTTCAACTATCCAGGACTACTCCACCCCTGGTTGGACACTTGCTATAACTCGCCTGGACTCTCCTCATTGTTCATTCTCTCACTTCCTTCCACTCTTCACTTGATCCCCATGTTGTGGTGAGCTCTTCCCCAAATATCCTGCTTGACACAGCAACTCTTTCCCTGCCCTTCCCACTATCCCTTGCTCTCTGCCCATCTCTGCCTCACTGTTCCTCATGGTGCTCACCTCCACCCTACGTGACATCCAATATACCTGTGTGTGTACACATTGTCCATCGTTTCCCAGTACCCAAAAAGAAGATCTAACTGGAAAAGAAGCCTAGCATTATTTTTCAGGATGCTCATAATACTGTATACAGGCTGGGGATATAGCTGAATGGCATAGTGCCTACCTGCCAAGTGCAAGGTCCTGAGTTTGATTCCTGATACCAAAAAAAAAAAAAAAAGACTGTAAAAACCGCACACACAAAATAAGCCCCAGTTAAGACTGTCAGCCAGATGTATGCATTTAGTACAACTGTTGCAACACAACAGATGTACTGACTCAGAAAATAATACTAATATATAAATATAAGTAAATATTATTGAGATAATGCTAAACATAAATGAGAATATAAATTATAATTAGGTATTTGTAATTATAGCCAAGCCAACATCTTTGGGTGAGATGTAAGCCCCTACTTAAATCGATGAATTTGAGACTTGCTGCCAAAAGACCAATTGAAGTATAGACAACGCACAAATAATGTGCACATTTGATAACAAATAGACATGCTTTTGTCTAATGTGAATCTTCACCCCCGAAAATAAGGCGTCTGATGTCTTTTAGAGCAAAAATGAATATATAAGATCAGATCGTATTTGGGGGGAAACAGTGGTATACAAGTGCCACAGAGGTTCTCTGTTTGGTTTACTCTTGACTTCTCAGAAATTGACCTAGAAAAGAGCCTGACTCTTGTGAGTACTCAGTAAAGGTTTGTTGCTTCAGTGGATGGACAGATAGATGGACAGATGGACAGACAGACAGATCTGGTGAGGACCTGGGAAGGGTTCCAGGAGATTGAATCACCAGAAAGGGATCTTAAAAGTTCTTCTCAGATAAACAAA
The DNA here is from genome assembly GCA_004027595.1 of Dinomys branickii. Lineage (NCBI taxonomy): Eukaryota > Metazoa > Chordata > Mammalia > Rodentia > Dinomyidae > Dinomys > Dinomys branickii. The sequence goes on from PVLD010026921.1 coordinate 6,217, forward strand.
GAGCATTTTGAAAAGAGGATACAGCTTACATGGGATGCTGGTCAATCACATTCCTGCTTCTCTTCCTTAATATGAGGCCAATGTGTTATATGTATTTGCAAGTCTGTGGATGTGCCATGAAACTTGAAAAGGAATTTGGGTCAGGAAAAGTGAGCCAATGAGGGTGTAGGCTGAAGTGATATGGGAAAAGGCTAGAGGAGACAGGCCGTTCTCTATGTCATAGGCTTGAACTACGACCAGCAGGCAAGTGCTGGAGGAAGAGGTGGTCAGCAGGACTTGATGTCATGGTTCAGGAAGGTCCCTTTCAGCTCCTGGCCCAGACAAAGCCCAAGCACCCCATAAGCTGTGCCCACTGAACTGTTCAATTACAAGGCAAAGCACAAGGGTTCTCATGCTATCTGCCCTCAGTTAAACAATTGCTTTGCTCTGGACCTTAGTCTTACTTTCTATATAGAAGACTGCAGCATGTTCTCCCATTAAATGACACATGTGCAAGCTTGCAGAACAATGCCTGGTACTTTGGGATAACATAGCAAAAGTGTGTTTGACAGAAACGTAAGATTCTGTGTGCACTAACTCTGCATGAAGGTAGGGACAGCCATGCACCTGTAATCTGGGGAAAGGTACAGACGTGAAGCAGGGGTTCTACTTTCTCAGGAATAAGGGGAATCTGGTAATGGCAGGTAAAAATTTTATCTTCCTAAGAAAAAAATAAAACTGTGGCCTGGAAGCAGCATGAGCTATGCAGTGTGGGAACACGGAGAATTCCAGAGCCAGGCAAGACTTCATTCAGATCCTGGTGCCCCATTTTCAGGGTGTTATGGTTTGTGTCTGGATGTCCCCCCAAAAGCCTCATGCAGTCATGGGGTGGGCTTCTACAGTTATGATTGATTCGTGATCCAATGTTGGAATTATGGGTGTGAGTGCTACACTTGCCCTGGGTCAGGCAGTTTGCATACAATGTAAGGGAGGGAAAGAGGCTTGCTCTTCCAGCTGCTGCTCATCCCTTTTGGTCTTGTTGCCTTTGCTATCTTCAGCCGCCATGAACTGTTGCCCTCTGCCATGTGCCACTCTGCCTTGGAGCCAGCCGAGTATGGACTGACACCTCCACAAACTGTAAGCTAAATAAAGCTTTCCTTCCTTAATTTTGGGCATCAGGTATTTTGTCTCAGCAATGAGAGAAAAGTAACTAAGACACAGGACCATGTCCTAAGACAAATTTAAACATCCATCTTAGCTTCAGTGTCTTTATCTTCAGAAAAGGAATAAAAATACCTGCCCTGTAAGATGGTCCACGGGGTGTAAAGTATATACAAAAGGACTGGCAAAACAGAATTAATGGGTACTGAATAGCATAATTCATTTATACCAATATAATTGAAAGTTCAAGAAATCATTGAAAAATTAAGAGTCACATCGGGTCTGGGTGACTTGTAAATCACTGGCTAGAAAAAAATAATGCACATGTATATACCACAAAATAGCAAGCATATTGCAGCTATTTTAGTTTATATGACTGACTATTTAAAACTGTTTCCTTGATCTGAGGCTTAGCAGATCAATGTACACAAGCCACTGCCTCAGGAGTAGGGTACCGAGTAGTGTTTAGCCAGGGAGGGAGCAGAAGTGATGGGGCCTGGCACACAGGCATCTAAGGAAGGAAACAAGTATGCTGCACACCTGCAGTGCTGTATCTGCATGGCCTTGCTTGCCTCCAGCTGTGTGGAAGAAGCCCCAGTTTGCACCTGTGGGGAAAGGGCTTTTGGCTGTAGTAACAGGACAGAGGAAAATCCATCTTCCTCACCCCAAGAGTACCCCTGGGGCCGATGTGCAAGCCAGGCCTGCCTCACCACCCAACCTGCTAGGCCTCACCAGAGAGGGCAGAGAGTGAAGTGGGCTTCAAAAGCTTGACCTGGTCCCCCTGGAGCTCCTCGGACAGTGCTGTTCCCCCACCTGTGGGGCCTTCTTGATCCTTGCCAGCTCAGAGAGTGGGACTGTGTAAGTGTGGGAACTCCGACTTTTCTGCCCCACCATGAGGGGACACACAGGCAATACTGACCTAAGCACATCACAATTCCTCAGGCTGAGGCCACTCAGCTGCTTCTCCTTCAAGTTTCTCTCCCTCTCCTCCCGGTTACTCTTTGCTACCCTTCCCCAGGAGTCTATAGTTCATAGACCAGACGAAACCTGCATCTGGTCTTGAATTTATTTCTATGTTTCATTCAGATACCCAAATAGTGTGAATTTGTTGAATATGTCTAGAATAAGATTTGACAGAGTTCTTTGTTTCTAAAGCAGGAGCATTAGAAATGTCTCCCTAGGGAGCATGGCTTAGTCACTTCCTGCTCTGAACTTCAGAACCCCTTGCTCCAGGGTCACTGTCCCTGAAAGACAAAGGTCTCTCAGCCTGTAGGAGCACTGGAAAAGGCAGCTCAGTGTGAGCCCTGAGCCACACACAGACCTGAAAGGACCCCACACACATGTACATGCTTACACACACACCAAGCACACTCACATTCAACTCACACACACACAGCACACCCATACACACACACCAAGCACATTCATATACACACACAACTCACATACCTACAGGGCATATCTGTACACACACTAAACAAATTCACACACACAAATCATACACATCCACGGGCACATTTGTACACACACACACACACACACACACCAACCATACCCATACACATGTAACTCACACATCCACAGGGCACATCGATACACTCATGCACACCAAGCACACTAACACATGCCACTCACATACACCCACAGGACACATCCATACACACATACAGCAAGCACATACATACATGTGACTCACACACAAGGCACATCCATACACTTACAAACACACACAAGGCACATCTGTACACTCACATTTACACACATTCACACACCCACTAACAAACCATGGGTAATCATGCACACCCACACCATACCCACAGCACATCTGTATAGCCCACACATACTCACAAACCACCCCTCACACACACATCACACATACAGCACGCACAGACATACATAAACAGGGGTCCAGGCCACACTAACTGAACAGGGCCAGCCGCTCAGAGGGGCCCCACATCACTGTGCTCTGATGAGAGCCACATTCACAGCTCCCCAGTGACGCCACAAATCTCAAAGGCGGTGGACTCTACTGTCACTTCCCTCTGTGGGAAACCCCTACTGTGTCAGCCTCTGGGCCTCTCCTAGTTAACTGTAGGGGAAATCACCAGATGGCCAGAGCCTGTCCTCAGGGAGAGATGAATCCACCAGCTTGTCCAACCTTTTCACATTCTGGAATAAGGTTAAAGTTTCAACAGGACAAAACTCTAAACTATGATACAGTAAAACATAAACTCAAGACAGAGGAGTATGGAAAGAATGAGAGAAACAGAAGGAGAGGGTGCTGGTTGGTCATTTGTTCCCCAATCCTTTTGCCTAAATGCTGCATGATCCAGTGCCTGATCCACACTGCCACAAATCAGACTAGCGGTCTCCCACTTCTCTGGGTAGTCCTTGTTCTGACCCTCTATTCTTGGGGGGAGGGGGCACATTGGCCTTTGGACCCTCAGCAATGCTTAGCAATGGCCTTAATTATAGCTCCATGTGGCACAGCAACCATGGATCCAGACCCCTACCATCAGGGCTGCAGTGACTGCCCACATGGTCAATACTGTGAATGGCAGGAGGGGCACAGGCAACCGAATGCACCAGACATGCATCTGCCAAGATAAAGGAGAGGGAGACGGTGAGATCTGAGACGGTGATGGGTCCCTAAGATCCTATCTTGGAAGACAGGATCTCAGGGACCCCAGCATAGCAGGGAACCTCTCCTGTCTCTGCAAGAGGTGCTGGAGCTCATGAGACTGCAAGGGCACAGTGCACCCCTCTCACTCTCATCTCACTCCTTTGGGGCCCTGTGCTCCACTCCTAGACTCTGACAGAAGGAAGAGGTCATTTGCTTAGAAATGTAGGCCTTATGGGACAGGGAAGGGAAGTGACAAGCCCGGGATCACTCAACAAGTCAAATGCAGACCCGAGCTAAGAGCCGAGACCTTCTCACGCTCCTCTTGGGGCCTCTCACTTCCCGCAGGCTTGCTCTTCAAGCCCTGGTTCCTTTTCACAAGGCTGAAATGATGAATCAGCCTGAAAAACTCCCCTTTACCTTCCCCCAAGGTCAGTGGCGAAACCTGATTATAAGCCACACTCGATCAAAACTGCAGCTTATTTTTGCATTGAAAGATAGTTTGTTTGGTAAATTACTTCGTCTCAATAAAACTTGGGAGCACAGGTTTCAACAAAATTTTGTTGATGTTTTGTTTCCAGGTATGCTCTCTGTGCCAAGTATGGTCATTTAATTTATTTCTTGTTTTCTAAACGGAGAAAATATAAAACTAGCCATTAATGCTTTCGATCAGCACAAAAGGCACCACTGTCACCATTCTCACTCCAAAGGTAGAGACTCTCACCTACGCTTTTCCAGCCCTGGGGACACTGTGGCCGTCATGAGGCATTTTGCATTTGAGGTCTATAAACCCTTGCTTGAAACTCAATGTTCAGATGTGCTTCTAAATTCAGAATTCTCTGTACTATAGACAGAAAACAGTCCACACACCATATATCATGTACGTCCCTGAGAGGACATGGGGCATTCATCATCACCAAAATACTCATTCATCCTGAGAAGTATCATCCTGAGAGCTATACATAGTCTTCTGTAAGATTGGGCCAGCTTTTGCTTCCAAATGAGTGTTGAAAATATTTCCATTTTCAGAGCCTTTTGGATTTTGGCTATAATAATAAGGGAATATATATGTCATAAAATAGATTGTGACCCTATCTATTACTTCTGAAGGTATTCAAGGGTCCAGAACTGAAGCCTCAACACTACAGAAAAAAAATATGTTTAAGAAATAAGAAAAAGAGGGGGAATATAGACAACATGGTATATGCAGTGCTTGGTTTTGGTTATGCTTGTTACAGTCCAATAAATACCACAGCTAAATTGATTCTGGGTATGAAATGAAGGCCAAATGGTAGAGATATGAGCCCAGAGTAACAGACTATCAAGGACTTTGTTCAGGGTGATGGGAATCAGTTGTCAGAGGAAGAAGGAAAAGGTGCTTGTCACTTCCATCCAGGACAACAAATAAAGAGAAACGTAAAGGACATGGCCAAATCTTTACATATAAATTCCATTCAAAGTTCAGGCAAAATAGGGGGCTGGTAAATCTCTAATTTATTTCTCCTTTGCAATATACATGAGATAGAAACATTATTAACTTCACTTTACAATTTTGAAAACTTAAGAAGCCTAAAGTATTTGCCCAAGAAAGAGCCAAGATTCTATCCCATGCTTCAAAATGCATGTTTAGTGGCTTCTAGACGTAAGTGTCACTCCCCAGGGTTTCGGAGCTCAGGTGACTGACCCTTGTCTCAGCCATGGAGAAGCCACTGGGTGTGTCTCTGTCTCCCTCTCCTTTATCTTTCTCTCCACTCCCCCTGCCCATCTACCCCTCCACCCACTAATCTCCCTCAATTCCTGCAGATAAGAGCTACACCAGAGGTGCTCAGTCCTTGTGCTGAGACGTAATTCTTGGGCTTTTCCCAGATCACACCTTGTCCTAGACGAGGGCCTGAAAAGTAAGTTCTATAGCAGCCAGCTCGACTAGGAGGCATCTACACTCAGCATGGCCATATGCCGCATGCACTGCAGGCTTGGCTGAGGACCGCTCGGTGGCATCTTCTACACATGGGCTGGGCAAAGGGCATGCTGAAGGATGCCCGCCAATCACATGAAGCACTTCAGATGCAAGCTGTATTTTTTTTTTTTCAGTTTTAAGGTAAGGAGCACCAGACGTGCTTGGCATGAACTTACTGTGTCTTTAAGACGGCATTTTACCAAGACATGCACTATTTATTCCTGGCTCCTCATGCACAGGCGGCTGTTCTTCATAGTGTGGGTGGCACAGGGAAACCAGGCTGCGCAGGCATACCTCACATTCATGCTTTACTGTCCCAGCTAAGCCACCTTTCTAATGAGTAGCATTATGCAAGTCCCTTTCTACGTCTGGACTTGTTTCCCCCTCCAAAGAGTAAACACATCAAAAGACTTTGGAAGAGCAATAAAGGGTCATCACGATCCTGCTGAGAAGACCCTGTGTTGCTCCACAGTTGCTGCTGCTCACTCAAATGGGATAGCTTGAGTGGGTGGCATGAAGATTTAGGTGCTCTCTGACTCCATTTGTGCCCTCACAAAGCCTGCCTGCCACCTGTCTGCATGGCATGCCTGGGATCCAGCCTCCTTGCAGGGTGGCACCTTCTAACCAGTGTAGAATGGCAGAACCCAAAGTGTCCTGGCTGGGGATGCTGGTCATTGCTCCTCATGACCAGAAAATGCCCATGCATTTTAATTTACGTTAAAACCTGAGCATCACCAAACTTTCTTGAAGAATATTAACTTAGAAGTAAAGACCACATTGCAGATAGTAAGGTGTCTACAAGGTCAATACCTTTTTTATTCATGTTAGTGGAGGTTCTGGGACACAGGTCCACTCTACCCCACATGTCTTCTTGATCTTTTCGCTGTCATCAGCCTTGACTTTCCAGCACTTACTGGAGAGTTCAATTGGAAAGTGGTTTCCTTTCCAGGAGCAAGAGGAAGGTTTCTCTGTCCTTTGAAAGGCTCTGTGAAGATGGGCTGGCTTTTGCCATCCCTGGCTCTCTCTGGACATCTTATGCTGACTACAGCTGTCAAATTTCTCATTGCCTGTCACTTGGGGGAATGAGTTCAGGGTGCTGGAATCACCAGGCTGGATAGAGAAAAGCCTTTATACCTATGGAAACCAACCAGCCTGTTTGACCTGCAGAAGCACAGGAGCCCATGCCTCCCTCATCTGGAATATGCAGGAGCCACTGAGGCCTGAGAGATTCTTTTCTGTCTCATGCCTCTTCTGTATGCCCCAAGTCAGCTGGGATGCAGATGTTCCACAAAACACCATGTGGAGGATAATGGCTTGGCTCCAAGGACAGCTGACACAATGACATTTCCTTCTTGCAGTGGCATTCTGCACTCACTCTGTATGACCAGGCAGGTGGCCATGTTCCACATGGACATGTACTTCCTTCCTCTTTCCCCTTGGAGTAGCGGCCACACAAGGGCAGGGACAACAGGGCCCACTTGGATCCCTGCAAGATCACATTCTAGTGCAGTAGCCCATTCTGTCCACATTTGTTATATGGATGAACGAGCCCATTTTCATGCTTGATCCAACCTAAAACTCCAGTTAAATTCTTTGGGGCACTCTTCCTCCAGTTTCATTTAAAAGATCTAATTATCTGTGCCATATGGAATTTTTATTAGAAAGTGAAGTCATTAAACAAGCAGATACGAGACTCAGGTCCTGAGCTAACTGCAAAAAGGAAAGCATCTATGTGCAGTGCTGGGAAATATGGTGCCTATATGCAGCACTTGGGTTGGTTGGGGCAAAGGTTCTTAAGTCAGGCCAATGAGGTTTCTAAATTACCTGACAGAGGCTGGGAATGGATCCAATAATGGTTTCCAATACAGTAAAACCTTGGATTGTGAGTAACTTGCTCTGTTAGTGTTCTGCAAGACAAACACTTCTACTACATTTTCACTTAGTAAACAAGCTATGTCTTCCAATATGAATAGTGTGTGATACCAAATGTCACATGACCACAACTGAGCCAATAGTTCTTCCCTCTTTCTCACTCTCTCTGTCTCTCTCTTTCTGTCTCTGTCTCTTTCTTTGCCTCTATCTCTTTCTCTGCCCTCCTTTCTTTTTTTCTCTCTCTCCCTTTAGAATTATAGGTGATCATCTCCCAACAGCAAGAGGCTGAGAGGAGATCTCCTCTCCAGAGGAGGACGAGAAAAGACAGAGGAATCCTTCACTTCAAATGACATTAGGGAGATATATACAGTGTAGGAAACTGCACAGAATTTGGTAGAACATCACCACTCAAATAAGGGTGGTGCAGTGCAACCAATGAATCTGTTTAACAATAATTCAACGTCATGTTTGCATAAATTCCTTAACAAGAGGCAAAAGCAAATGTCACTGTATTGATTCCTTGCTTAAGTTGCTGGAACAGAAAAAGATTCCATTGAGCCAAAAGCAGTACTTCTGTGATAGTGAAAGTCTCCTGCACAATCACCCTCCTCTCTCATCTCCCCTGCGCCAGTCACAAAGGCTTTCAAAGGCAAGTACAAGTTAATGTGTTCATTTTTCTTTACATTCTGCAAGTTATTTATTGTTTTGCATTATATCACAGTATTGTAATCATTTTATATGAATTTTTTGAGTTGTACACCGAATCATCTGAGTTTCCATTATGTCTTATGGAGAAATTCACTTTGACACACAAGTTCTTTAGATTACAAGCCTGTTTCTGTAACAAGTTATGCTTCCAAACCAAGGCTAACTATATTTTCATCTTCCCAGACACAAGCAGTCTTGAGAGACTCACTCCACACCACCCTTCTTGCATTTGAGGAGCTGCCCAGCCACGTGTGGTCATTTCACTGCCTCTCCCATTGCCATGTCCCTGGGAAGCACCTGACATGGCTTTGCATAAGATCAATTATAAAATCTTAGCCTGTCCAAAGGCTCAGGTCACCTCAATGATAAGCTCACCTCCCACTCTTGTGCTCAGAAAACTACTCCTAGCATCACCAAGTATTTTCTCTTAACTCCCACTTGTCAAACTCTTCTACTCATCACTGACAAAAACAAATCCTCAGCCAGATGCAGAGAGCCTCGTTAATGCTGTGCTGAGAGCAAAGCCCTAATAAAGTTTCTAAATATTTACTGTGAGTCTGAATTACAGCACCAACCAGTTCCACCCCTATTAAACTCTGTTCACATTTTCCAAACACAATTATTTTAGGTCGCTGACTGCCAGCCAAGGAAATGACAAGATCTGTGTACCATGGCACAAAGAGCCAGCAGGACCTACTTTTAAATTCTGGCCTTGTCACTCATGAGCTGCCAAACACTATGCAAGTGACTTTATCTTTTTCCAGCTTCCTAAAGTATAAAATGGAGACAATAATACTAATGTCACAGAACTCCAGTGATGATTAAGATGTTTGCTGCCATTTCAACTGCATTCTTCTTTGAGCAAACAAGTGTTGGAGATTCACGCATTGTCATGGTGGCCCAGAATACAGCTTATCTGGTGAGAGGTAACTTGCAGGTTAACTAGCAGTAATATTTAGCAATAACTAGGAACCTGAGCATGAGCAACTTTTAGCCTCACTAGATAATGAATAGATCTCTGAAGGCTAGAATTCATCTCAAGAGCTCTCTACCACAGTCCTAAGGGGACCCAGAGGCCTAGTAACTGTGAAGTCTTTCCTAATCAATATAAGTAAACAATAGCAAGTCTACTGTGGGGTGGGCAACATGCCATGCCCTTTAAAAGTATATGCTGATTTGATTCTTAGCAGACAAGTATAATCGCAGTTTTACAGATATACAATTGAGCCTCAGAGAGGTCAGCTATGCCATCAGGATGCAGCAGTGGTCAAGTCTGAACTCATTCATATGTTTCCAAAGCCCTCTTTTTTCCCAATCACCATGACATCTGGTGAGGCAACAGACTCAGCTCCAGAGAAAGGATAGGAACCAACCAACGAAGCAGGAACCAGAGGCTACCATGAGGGCCAAGTCAAACGCAGCAAAGAGGGCTGGGAGGGATAGAAGGGAAGGGGAGTAAAAAGGAGCAGGAAGGTGCATGTACATGTACCAATACCCCACGATGCATGCATTCATTATGTATCACAAATACATAATAAATAATAAACTTATGTTTAAAACTCAGCAAAGCACGTGGGACTGCCCCATGTTAGACCAGTGGTACTTCAGCCACCAAGCAGAGGCCTCCTAACTCGACACTAAGGGATGACCAGGTCAAGTGTTGATCTCTGGCCCCAGGTCCCTCTCCTCCACTCTGCCACCTCTCTGACTGAGTCACAAAGATCTTTTTCCAGGTTTACCTTTTACCCCAGACTATGGTTTTTGAAACTAGGAAGAGCTTTCATTTTCTATCACCAGTTTCCCAAGCCACATTTGACACATGCAGAGGAGAAGCCCCACAAATGACATGTACATAAATGAAAGCCTGGACTCACACCAGAGCTGGACAAGACAGTTTTAGAGAATGCCTCTACATCCTGAGACTCCTTCGAGATTACCCTACATCGGTTCTCAGTCACTACATAGGGGCAACTCAGATGCTGCCAACTCCACTGTAAAGATGCAGAAACCCGTCAAGTGTGTGAACTCACTGACTCTGTCATGGTGAGCACACGCTGCTGATTCCCTTGTCTTTTCAGGCTGCCATCGCACACTTTGAGCTCATGGTTAACAAACATGGAGCAAATCAGTGCTATGGAGAGAAGGGAAGGGGGTAGGGAAGTCAACAGTTCCATGGAGAGAGAAAAGACAGTAAGGCAGCTTGACTGGTCAGTGACACCAACAGTGGACACTGAGTGACCCTTTAGTCCTGGAGAGTATAGAACTCTTTGCCCTGGGCTAGTTGCATCCTTGTCTCAACTGGTTGCGCCTAGGCCTGGGGAGAACAGGCCAGCTGAATTCTCAGTTCCTGAGTAAAACAGGAAGTCATAGGTGGCTTCACTCTGTTCTCAACTTGGGTCCCCAAAGCTGAGGTCAAAGGGAGAAGGACATGACAGGAAGCCAGCTCCCTGGTAGCTTATCTCCAGCAGTGGGAAAACCGAGGACACTCCCAATGAGCCTCCTAAAGCATGGGGTTGAGGTCCCTCTGGGAACAGGACCACACAGCCAATAGCGTAGGACCAGGAAAGCCACACTTCAGCTGTGTCAGTTTCCCTTCTTTCACCGAAGCTCAGGCTGAGTGTGTGCTAACACCAGTGTGACCACAGAGGAAAAGCGCCCTGACTGGAAGCTAACTTTCTTCATCTGTAAAGTGGGGACAGCCCCTCCCCGTGGCGCTATAGAGAAAAAGAAAGGAAGGCACATCAATAAGCTCCTGCTGGCAACTGGCTTCTATTCTTAGCACCAAGAAGTGTGCTATCTACTGTGTCTCCCACACGGATGCTGCTGCCCGTGTCCCAGAGCTGAGAGCAGGAGGGATTGTTGGCAGATCTGACCCTCTGTTCTCTTCCCTCAGAGGAGCCCAGAGACAGTAGGAGGAGAAGTCCTGCCAGCCCCCAGCCTTAGCCCGGCCCCCACATTTATGACTTTATTTCAGAACAAGTAGAAGGAGAAATTAGAGTCATAAAAGACAGGACAACAAACCAATAAAAACCAGCTCCCAGAAGAGGCAGAGGAAGAGAGGCAAAACTGTCACCATAGCAACACTAGACAGAAACATGCAGGAAAAACAGCTCTACTCTGCCTCTTCTGTACTGCAAAAAAGCCTTGGAACCCCTCAGAGTACCTAACACGATCCACCCTAAGATCCCAGCCTCCAAGCCCAGACATGCTGGTGGCACCCTCCTCTTGCCATCCTGCAGGGCCCTGCACCAGCTTTTTGTGCCTTGGGGACTCCTGGAGATCAAGGTAGCTCAGTCCTGCTCAGGGGAGAGGGTGAGTGGTGACAGCAGGTGAAGTTTCTAACAGGGAAAGGAAGGAGGCCATAGAGTTGTGGGGGCTCCCAGAGCCCTAAACCCTGGGCAATCATTCTCCCCTGAGTTCCCTGGGGAGGAGGCAGGGAAACAAGAATAAGGGGTAAGAGGCCAGGCCTAAACCCCAGAAGAGCCCGCCCTCAGTACTAGACCTCTAGTCCCCAGCAGTGCCTCAGGTAATTCTGGGGAGCTGGGTGAGCAAATGGCTTTGGAGGCCTTAAATGCCAAAACCCCTGGCCCTGGTCTCTGGGACTGCAGCCAGCAAGTCTGGGCTGCCCGGAAGGAGCCAGGGACCTGCTGGCCCATTCTGACAGAGGTGTCCTCAGTTCTTCCAGTGGCAGCAAGCCAGGTGTCTCCACCAGAAAGCACGGCTGGCTTGGGACCAGCCTGCTAAGAAGTAGGTCAAATTGTCCTAAGGCCAGGATCATCGGATCGACCGTCTGTGGCCAGACTGGGGCTGTCTTCTGGCCAGGAGCAGGGAGGGCGGCAAGAGTGGAGTCCTGGGCAGGTGGTAGTGCAGGGCCCGGGGGAGGAAGGTAGGGCTCTGGCGCTGCTTCTGGGCTGCAGGGAGCTGGGCAGGGAGCGGCCCGGAGGGGAGGGGCATGGAATAGGGTCTTAGGGAAAGAAGGCTCCGCAGCCGGCCGCGCACCGGCGAGGAGGGAGTGGCTGAAGGTGGTCTGGAATAGGAAGCCCCTCCGGAGCAGGGGCTGCGGATTGCGCTCGGGCTCGGGTCCTCGGCGTTCGCCCGCTGCCTTCCGGCCCCTGCAGGTTGCCGCGAGCAGTGGGGATGAGGGGGCCTAGGGCAACCTGGATTTCCCCGGGGCCCGGAGCCTTCGCCGCTCCGCCCGACCCAGCTCGCGCCTCAGTCGCGTCCCCCTTTCCCGCGCCGCTCACCAGTCACCGCCACCGCGCCGTGCTGGGCCACCGCTCCGCGCCGCCTGGAGGACGCCTCTCCCGGCGCTGCAGCCCGGAGACAGCGCAGTCCGCCCGGGCGCCTCCAGCCCCGCCCGACCACGCCCCGGGCCCCGGCCCCGCCCCCAGCCATACATGTCACGCCCCCGAGTGTCGTCCCGCCTCCAGCCTCTCCTGAAGCCCCGCCCAAGACCCCCGGAACCCCACCCTTGAAGCTCTTCCTTCGTCGACCACGGCCTGGGACTCGCCCCACCCGGGCCGGAACCCCCACCGCCGGCTCCCACCTGTCTGTTCGCTGCGCCGCTGCTGAGCATCCCTGCTTGCAGTCAGCCTTGGCCGCTTGGCCTGCCCTGGACGAAGGCTTCCTCAGCTTCGCGTGAATGGATCTCTCCATGCTTACTGTCCCTCGCCGGCCCCGGAGCAGGCAGGACAGCCACCTTCCAGCCAGAGCCCTGCACCCGAGCTACCTTAAGCCTCAGTCCCACTGTCCCACAACTGGACTCAGAGCTCAGCCCTGCTGCTGGGCTGTGGGCCTTCCCAAAGGGATTCCCCGCCTTCGGGGTCGAGGTGGGATCCCGGAGAGGTCTTCCTAAACTCGCAGTCCAGAAAGTATAATTCCTAAAGACAGAATCTGCAGACACACTGATAGTCAGGTAGAAAGCTGTAGGCAACAGCACGGCTGTGGCGACCATTGTTTTCAAACATCTGTAGAGAGGCTTTTGCTTTTGAGAGAGGAGATTAGGGAAACCAGAGTGGCCCAAGCTATGTCAAACAGGGTGTGAGTCAGAGCTCCGTGGGAGTGGGAGTGTGTGCTTGTGTGAGAGGTGGCCTTGCAGACCCCAGCGTGGCAGCTGCCTGTACCAGTCAGTTAGGGAAGCAGGCAACTTAGATGCAATCTTCCCAGGATGCTCAGTTCTCTGCAGAGAGGCTGAAGGTCATCGAGAGTGCTTGGACCGGGCGCTTAGGGAGCAGAGCCCAGATCCCAGAGCGCTGGCAGAACGAGGTCAGCCATGTTCCCTTCCTGAGCACCTGTGTGTGTCCCCTGAGGACTTGGCCTGCTCAAGCCTCCTTTGGGCTCTTGCATTCCATGGGCCTGAACCAAACCATCAACCTTCTGGCTGGGTTTGGTGAGAACTCACAGAAGGTAGGACCGCATAGTTTGGACAGTACAACACGGTCTCTGTTGGAAAGGGGCTTTGGGATTCCCATGAAAACTTTTCCTGCTTCATGCAAGTTGCTCAGGGGCTGCTGGCCCAGGCCCAGCCTCTGTTGTCAAGTCCTGCAAAGACAACTTGTCTGTGTGTTGCTGTATCAGAAACTTCCACTTGCCAGAGCTTAACTGGGCCTCACTGTCATTGTGATGCTGCGACTCCACCCCATCCAACAGCAGAACTTTTTACTTGCCTCTCACCTTGAACTTGGCCAGACTTTGCAAAGGACAAAGATGAACCAGCCAGAGGTGATACTTATCCCCATAAAACTATCATTTCCTAGCAGTGCAGGACATTTTACTGTACACTGTCTGTTGCTAATAATGTGCTTGTATTGGTGAGTGCACCATTTGATGTATGAGCTCTCACCAGTACACACTTTGAGACAGCTTCTGTTTCAGTAATTGAGGGATACTTGCATGGTATTTTCTAGGCCATTATGAAATAATAGGGTTTTCTAATTATCAATGTGGAATTTAATAATTAAGTGTTCCCTAAGACACAATAATCAGATGAAACAGTCTTCCAACTTCATCAGTAATGCTAATAACTAGTTTAGAAGTTATTATAATAAAGATTATAGTGAAATTAAACTGTCATCTAGGGGGTAGGGAAGTTGAAATTAAATTTCAGATGGTTTTCATTCACAATATAAGTTTGCTAAAGTGAGCCTTACTATATTAATTAAATTAAACTGAAACCAAACTGTTCTGGTTTCAAGGACATCCTCTTTGTGTATTTATTTGTAAAGAGACTGAACATCACAAAGTGGCAGGCACTTTGCTGAAGGATGGAATGAGGACACTTTCAAAGGCCTCGAGGACACTTTTCAAGGCCTCGAGGACACAGACAGGCTGCCGGCCCTGGCTATGACCAGGCAAAATAAGACATAGGCTGGACGGAGGTATTTGTTGTGCGGTCCTAGGAGCAGCAGAAGCTGGGTGCAGGTTCTGAAGAGGACAGTGTTTAAACTACATCCTCAGGATTGAGCCAGACTTCAACAGGCAGGAAATGAAACAAGGGCACTGCCAGTAAAGGGACAAAATAGAGGCTGCCATAGCAGCATGGTGCTAGGGAGGAGGACAGTGGAAACCAGGTCAGTCTGAGGAGGCTGCCCTTGATCCTAGGAGGCCCTAGGAAATAATGATAGGTCTTTCTTTCATTATAGGAGGTAGAGGAAGAGGAGGAGGCAAAATGCAAGGGTATTCAGAGGACTTCTCTCCTTGCCTGGGGCTCTGGCCAGCCCTCCATGCACCGGGTCTTCCCCCTCATCTTTTTTTTTTTTTTTTTAAATTTATTTTAAAGACAAAAGAATGGAGACATATGAACCAGAAAAGCCATAAACAATACAGAAAATACAAAGTTATACAGAATATAGTAGGGAATTAGAACTGGATGTTGTATTACATAGTTATCTTCACATTAGTTAACACAAAAACATTAAAGGAAATACCAAATTATAGATAAGATAGTAGGGAATTTGCACTGGATG
>PVLD010026922.1:0-21478 GCA_004027595.1 Dinomys branickii
AATCTTAAAGTCAATATGAGAACATAGAAAACAGATACAATAGATGTTAGATAATGGAAAGAAGACTAATCTAAGAGTAAATGAAATAAGTAAAACATCAGAAGACAACATAAATTCCATAAAAATTATATCCACAGAAATAATGGCAGAAAACTCCCAAAATATAGAAAAAGAAATAAACATACAGATAAATGAAGCATATAGAGCCTCAGATAGCCATGACCAAAAGAGAATGTCTCCATATCACCTTATATTCAAACTACCAAAAGTCCATTGCAGGGACAACATCTTAAAAGCTGTTAGAGAAAGGCAATAAAACAGAGAATTGATAAAGAAAATGTGGTATTTATATACAATGTAATACTACTGGGCTACAAAGAAAGATAAATTTGAGACATTTTTAAGTAAATGGATGCCCCTCAAGACCATAGTCCTCGGTGAAATAAATTAAATGCAGGAGTTTTAATATCACATTGTTTCTTTTCTGTGGGAAACCCAAGGTACAAGTAATGAGCAAAATACAGGATAGATATTAGGAAGTAGGAATACCTTGCTCAAATGCAAAGGGGAAAAAGAAGTAGGACAGAGGGGAGAGAAGCAAGGAAAAAGAGATTTAAAGGGAAAAAACTGGAGGAAAAATGGGACTGGAGCTTTCATAAATGGGGAGGAGAGAAGAATTGGAGGAAGGGGACGGGGAGGTCCAAAAAAAGTATCACGAGTTATGTACGTGTACACATACCCCATGATGAGTGTGTTCATTATGCACTGCAAACATGTACTAATAAGAATAAATTAAACTTAAAAATAAAGGAAAGCTCATTGAGATCAGAGCAGAATTCTAATCACAAACCTTAAAGGACAGAGGACTTAAAGTGAAATGTTTCAAGACCTACAAGACAAAGCTCCCAACCCAGATTTATGTATCCTGTAAAACTTTCCTTCAAAATTAGTGGAGAAAAATTTGATTTCCATGATAAGGAGTATCTCAAGAAATTCATAACCTCTATATCAGCATTACAAAAAATCTCAAGGAAATCCTAGAAAGAGACAATGAAACCAACAGTGCCAATAACTCAAAAAGAATGAATATACCTGGTGGGAATAACAGCTATGCAAATAGAAAAAAATAAGGACAACAGGAATACTTCGTAACTCTCAGTAAGAACTCTTCATGTGACTTGTCTCAGGTCCCCATTTGAAAGATACAGGCTGGCACGATGGATCAGGAAACACACCCCAGTGATATGCAGTACAGATGAAAGACATTTAATTCCAAAGGAAATTCCATGCAATGAGAACCTGAAAAAAAGCAGAAATGGCTACAATAATTTCACACTAAATGGATAAAATGAGACAAAGTAGGTTAGTATGTATTGGTTAAGGGAATAATTCAACAAGAAGAAAAAACAGTATAAACATATGCATCCTAAATACCAGTATGTACAACTTCACAAAACAAAAAGCAATTGACATGAAAAATCGTATAAATATAATTGTAAAGGCAACTTCAATACACAAGTCTCACAGATGGACAGATCAACTAGACAAACACCAACAAAGAAATATGAGTTGAACCAAACCTCCTAACAAATAATCTTGATATCTACAGAGGGCTTCACCACTAAAAACAGGCTATCCATCCTTCTCAGCAGTGCATGCGATTTTCTCCAAAACAGATCATATACTTACACATAAAGCATGCTTAAGTAAATGCAAAAGAACTAAAATTGCCCCATTCATATTATCATATCACAGTACAATGACACCAGAAATTAGTGTTGAAGGAAACTACTGATACTATGCAAACATAATGGGAACTAAACCATACTGTACTGAGAAATCAGTGGGTCATAGATGAAATTAAGGAAGAACTTAGACTGTTCCTAGTATCATACAATAATGTCCAGCATGACATAGCAGAGCCTATGGGACACATGAAAGTAGTCCTAAGAGGGGAGTTTATAGCTGTGAATTCACACATCAGTAAAACAGAATATGCTCAAAAATAACTTCATGATGCAATTCAGTGTCCTATAAAAACAAGAACAATCAAAATCAAAGGTAGTACAAGGAAGGAAATTATAAAACTGAGACTAAACATTTCAAAGAATAAAAAAAACCAGTTGGTTCTCTTAAAAAACAAATTACACAAACTCTTAGCAAATCTTACCAAAATAAGGAAACAAAAGACCCAAATTCATGCAATTAGAAATGAAAAAGGTGAAATCACAACAGATGCTACTGAAATCCAGAATTTTTTTGGTAACTACTTTGAGAACTTATACTCCAGTAAAATGAAAAATACAAAGTAATGGACAGATTTCTAGATACATATGAACTACTAAAGCTGAGCCAAGAAGATACAAAACTCCTAAATAATTGAATATGAATTAGTGAAATTAAAAAAGTGAAAAAATTACAAGCTAAGAAAAGCACAGATCCTGATGGATTCACTGCCAAATTCTATAAGAACTTTAAATAAAATCTAATGCCAATATTCCTCAAATGTTTTAATAAAATCAAAACAGAAGCAGCATTCCCAAAGACATTCCTGGAGGTAAATATTTCCCTGATTCCAAAAGCAGAAAAGCACCCAACCAAAAAGGAGAACTATAGGCCAATTTTTTAAAATTAACATACATACAAAAATCATCAAAAGATACTAGCAAACATAATCCAACAAATAATAAAAAATATCCTACATAATGACCAAGTAATGTTCATTACAGTGATGCAAGGATGGTACAACATATGTAAATCAATAAATGTCATACACTACATAAGTGGAAGCAAGTACAACTATTACATGATCATTTCAATAGATATAGAAAAAGCATTGAGAAATCCAGGATCCATTCATTATAAAACCCTGATGAAAATGAATACAGAAGGTCTTTATTTCAAACTGATATAAATCATCTATAACAAAATAATATTAAATAGAAGCTGAAAGCTGTACCTCTAAAGTCAGGAACAAGATGTCCTCTGTTACCACTGCTGTTGAATATAGTTCTTCAAAAATTAGTAGAGCTATTAGGCAAGAGAAGGAAATAAAAGTGACAAAGGAAGGAAAGGAAGAAGTTAAATTGTCATTATTTGCATAAGACATGCTTCTCATGTAGAAGATCCTCAGAACTCCACCAAAAGACTTCTAGAATTAATAACCAAATTCAGTAACATAGCAGGATACAGAATACGCTATAAAAATCTGTAATGTTCCTATACACCAATAACAAACTCAGCAGGAGAGAAATTAGGGAAACAAAACCTTCCTCATAATATCAAAAAATGAAATACTTAGGAACTATCATAACTAAGGTAGTGAATGACCTTTACAATGAAAACTCCAGTATTCTAAAAAGAAGATTGAAGAGAACATCAGAAAATGTAAAACTTATCCACTGTTGTTGGATAGGCAGAACCAGTATAGTCAACATGGACATACTTCCAAAACTGTTAAACGGATTTAATATAAACCCAATCAAAATACCAGTAGCATTCCTTACAGAACTAGAGAAAACAATCCTAAAATTCGTATGAAGCCAGAAGATACCTAGAACAGCAAAAGTAATTCAAGGCAACTATCTCAGGCTTAAAATTATAGTACAAATCTACAGTGATTTCAAAAAAGAAGAAAAGCATATTATTGGCACAAAAACAGGCATGGTTTAGAGGAACAGGATAGAAGATTCAGAAACAACTCCAGGCATATTCACCTATCTGATGTTTGACAAGAGGTCCTAAAAAATAAGCTGAAGGAAAGATAGCATCCTCAACAAATGGTGCTGGGAAAAGTGGCTCTTCACATTCTGAAGACTGAACCCAGTCCCATATCACTCGCCATACACTGAACTAAAATCTAAATTGATTAAATATCTAAATAGTAAAACAGAAACACTTAATCAGCTGTAAGATAAAACAGGTAAAACTCTTGAATACACAGGCACATGCAAAGATTTTCTAAATAGCACCCCAGTTCCACAAGAAATAATACCAAGAATAAAGAAACGGAATAATATCAAATTAAAAAGCTTTTATACAGCAAAGGAAATCACTGACAAAGTGTACAGACATCGTATAGAATGGGACAAAATTTTTGTCAGCAAGTCCTCATACAAAGGACCATTATCTAGAATATATAAAGAACCCAAAACAAAACCAGACCCGCAAATTTAAAGACTCAATCCAAAAATGAGCATGTGAAATAAACACTTCTCAGAGGAAGTACGAAGGGTCAATAGGTACTTCAAGAAGTGTTTAACATTGCCAGCCATTTGAGAAATGAGAATTAAATGAACAATGAGATTACATCTCACTCCAGAAAGAATGATTATCATCAAAAATCAAATAAAAAATGCTAGAGAGGCTTGAGGGAAAAAGGAGTGGTTCTCCATTGTGTGTGTGTGGCAGGGGGGAGTGTATACAGGTACAACCACTATGGAAATCAATATGGAGATGCCTCCAAAAACTAAAAATAGAAATTGCATTTGACCCAGGTTTTCCACTTCTAGGTATCTTCCTGAAACAGTCAAAGACATCACATTACAATGATATACATATACCCATGTTTATAGCAGCACAATTTGCAAAAGCTTGGAAGCAGATCCTATGCCCATCACCAGATGAGTGAATAAAGAAAGTGTGATATTTATACACAATGGAGTACTACTCTGTGGGAAAAAAGGATAAACTCAAGTCATTTTTAGGAAAATGGGTGTACCTTGAGACCATAATGGTAAATGAAGTAAAACAGGTATACAACCTTGAATATCACATGGCTTCTCCTATATGAAAACCCAATATATAAATAAAGTCAAAGATACAAGACAGACAACAAAAAAAGTGAGAAAAAATGCTATTGCAATCCAACCTGGCCAATATATCTAAAAGGGTACCTTGATTCAGTGTAATTGTCTTATGTATTTTATAGTATAATCTTTATCTCCCAATCTACCTTTATTCTGTGTTTGTGATAAATAACTTCATAATAACTTATAAAATAAATAAGTGAATCTTATGCTGGCAAAACAGAAAGAAAATAAAGACATAAGGGTAGAGGGGAAGGAAAAAATGAGTTGGGATGTGTTATGTATGAATATCAATTTCCCCCAATGAATATAATTTTATGCACTGCAAACATGCACTAATAAAAATTTTAAAAGAATATATTAAAGATTTTAGGTGATTTTAGTATGTATGTAAACATATCTAGCTGGGCATGGTAGCACAAACCTATAATCCCAGCATTCAAGAGTCTGAGGCAGGAAGATTGCTGTGAGTTTGAGGCCAGCCTGGGCTGCAAAGTGACTTCACTTTGAATTCATAGTGAAACTGCATAGTGAAACTCTGCCTCAAAAAGGCAAAAAAAAAAAAAAAAAGAAAGAAGTTTCTACAATCACTGCTGTAAAGAAATTTAAATTCACTGTGGTACAATTCATATCTATCTTGTTGATAGTCTTTTTTTCTCTTGATAGTCGACTTATAATTGATAATAGCAAAGCTGAAGGCATCAGTCACATTTACTGATTTCAGAATATCTTACAAAGCTACTGTATTCAAAACAGCACTGTGCTGGCATAAAGACAGACATATACACAAATGGAACAGTATAGAAAGCACAGAAACAAATCCATGTACTTATGGTTAACTCATCTGCAACAAATATACCAAGGACACACAATGAGAAGATAGCCTCTTCAACAACAGATGTTGATGCCACTGGATATCCACATACAAAAGAATGAATTTAGATCCATATCTTATATTGTATTAGAAAACCAACTCAAAATAAAGATGTAAGTATAAGATCTTAAATTATACTACTGGAAAATAGGTTTAATTGTACTATAGGAAAATAGGTTTAAAAAAGGTTTTTTGACAATATTTCTAACCTAATCAATCCCTTTAAGTAAATGCCCAACCAACTGAAGTGCTTCATACCATCTATAGAACATCTTGACTAATGCCTTCAGGAAATTCACAGCTAATGGATTACCTTCCAGAAATAGTAATAACAGCTGAAGCTTAAGTAAGGTACTTTCCTAAGCACTCTACAAGTACAATCGCATATGATAACTCACAATACATGGTAGTTAATATGCAATGTCAACTTCTCTGGCTTGGGAGCCATGCAGAGACTAGGACAGCCTGTTTCTGGGTGCATCTGCATGGATCATGGAGGAGTAACCTGGGAATGCTTCTCTCTTCCTTCCTGACACCACTTCCTGGGTGCTTTGAATTGTGAGAGTCTGCGCTGCTAAACCCTTCTGCCATGATATTGCTACCAATTGTGAGCTGCAACTTCTGAAACTGAGAGCCATATGAACCCTTTCGTCCTTTATGTATTTGGTCTCAGCAACCAGAAAGCTAAATAATACACAGTAATATTGTTATCCCCATTTCATTAATGAAAACTCAGGGGCAGGAAGTAGTTATATAAATTCCCCACAATCACACAGCCTGCTGTGTAGGGTGGGCTGGGATTCCAACCCAGCCCACTGACTAGGTAACACTGCCTCATAGTAGATCGACGCCCACCTTTTGATCCCCAAAGTGAATTGCACATTTATGTAAAATGTACTTTGCTACAAAAGCTGTTTATGCCCGTTCAATAATAATTGCATGATTTAATTAAGTATTATATAAACACCTCAAAAGTTGAGTGTAAAGGGACAGAATTGCTATATCTATGACAACTGAGAGAATTGCTTTGGAAGTGAGTACACTAAAAAATCTTGGTCAAACTCCATGTGGATGAGAAAACTATGATTTTTGAAATATTCAAATGTATGCTTTGATGGATTTCCAAATATATTAATTGAATTGCTGGTTCCAGTTTAATAAAACTGATATGGTAAATCATAAGTAAAACATTATGGTTATGGTTATGCAGTAAAACAGAAACTTCTTTTAACAGATTCATAATAATAAACAAGGCCTTGGTCCTATGTTAAAAGATGAACAAATATGTATTTACATATTGAAATGAAGCTACGATGTTTTGGATGTGTATATAATGTTTACCATCCCCTTAACAAATCAGTGATTTTAAATAACTGACCACTGGTACACATTCTGGGAGGCCTAAGGAACCAGAATATCCTTCATAATGTGATATTGAAATCATCTATTATGTTAATTACTCTTCTGCCACTGTAACAACATGCCTGAGACAATCACCTTTTTAAAAGGAATGGCTTATTTTGGATCACATTTTTGGAGGTCATGGTCCATTGTCCCCTTGGTTTTGAACTTGTGTCAAAACAATATGTCGTCGTGGGAGCACATGGTAGAGGAAGTTCCTCACAATATGGCTGGCATCCAGCAACCAAAAAGAGATGGAAAAAGGCTGGAGTCCTATGGTCCCCTTTGAAGGTGTGCTTCCTGGGAGCTCAAACTAGGCCCCCCTTTTCAAAAGTTTCTGACACCTTCCAGTAGTGCCATGCTTGGAACCAAGCCTTTCACACATGGGCTTTGGGAAACTACATGGATACAAAGCATAATATCTATTTATCAGACAGCCTCTCTTGCCTCATTATAAGTAACTTGAGTAAATGGACCTTAAACTATTTTTTGTTTTATGTCTAGGCTCACAACACTGGCACAGGGTAGGAACTCAGAACGTGTGCAAATGAAACAAAAAACAGTATGTGGAAGGACTTTAAAGCTGTGACATGCTAGAAAACCATGGGGAGTGCTTTAAAGGAGCACATACATATATCTGTCCTGGTTTCTGGAAGCAGAAATTCAGCAACACAGTAAGCCCAGGGTTAATCAGCATCAGCATACCCTGCTGATTAAAAGAGTAGGTTCTAGGGTCAGAAAGACTCAGTTTGGAATCCCAGCTTCATACCTTACTAGCTGGGTGACCCTGGGCAAAATATCTTACTGTTTTGTACCTCTGTTTCCCCATCTTTGAAGTAGAGACATTACAAAAACACCTACATTAAAATATATAAATTCAATCAACTGGGAGCTGGTGTCGAATAAGTTTTCAGCTGGATTATTACCTGAAAAAATAACCAAAATACTTCATATGGTTCTGTTACTGTTAAAACTATTACTATAACTGTATAAACAAAAGAAATTTCTTGAGGACTACGAAAGAACCCGATAAAAGTGATTATATTTGTGGAATGTCCCAGAAAACAGTTAAAATTTAGAGAGGTGAAGGGAGTATGCACAAGAGGTTTCCTTGAAAAAAGTTCTGTTGCATGAAAAAGAACAAGAAAATCCATAGCAGTCAGCTTGGGCCAGCACACTGCTGGAATTCTAAGATTAGAAGGAAAACTAAGCTAAGCGTCCAATTGGGCATGTCAAATTCAGAGCGTGTACACAGTTCTTACTCTAAAGCACATATGAATCAGGATATTCTCCACCACATGCCTGCATAAGACCTCAGAAGCCTTCTCAAGTCAATGTTCCAGTCAGCCACCAAAGGTAGAGAAATTGACCTAAGGGATGGTGGCTATTTAGTACCCAAAATTAAAGTCTTGAAATGGGTTGAGATTGTATATCTGGCAACAAGTATGTGGGTTACCATTACTGAGAGTGAAGAGAGAATAGCTAGGAGGTGAATTAATAATGGATACAAAGAAAACCAGAGACTCTTCCATGGAAGATAGTAGATGTTCAGCTCGGAAAGATTAGCCTAAGAGTAACTTAATCTCTTATTCTGAAGAATCCAAAAGCATTACAGCCACAGTCTTTCCTATCTGAAATTAAAGTCTCCACAGCATGAGCCATTGTAATGAATATGCTGAGTTAACACACCTGGCATTTGTCTAACACTTTTGCCATCAACATCAGCAGATTTTCATATCAATCACAACTTGTGCTTTGGTTTTGCTTTGCCCTTACCATGCTGTGAACTAATAAGTACAGATTTTATTAGACTCTGTGGTGTTGATAAACACTGCTGGTTGCTGAGCCGTTAAGGGGTTTTTCTGGAATCATACAACAACCATGGTTGGAATTGGACTTGGATGCAGGGTTCTTGATAATCACCTTGGGTCTTCTTCTTTGCATATTAATTCTGGGCAAAGAGCTAGGGAAATGTGGTGCACTACAGTGAACATAGCCTATTTTGTGTGCACAGACCAAAGGATTCTGGGGATTATCTATGCTAGTGTTTGATTGGGCAACCACAATCAGCCAGGCAATCCCGAGCATTTGGTATTTATTGTCTTCACTGAAACTTCTTGTCTCTCAAGCAAAGGCCAGTGTAATCTCCTCAGTTCCACTCTTTTTCCCTCTCAGATCCACGTAGGCTGTAAGAAAATCCCATCAGCTTTGCCACGGAAATGAATGTACCTGCTACTCCTTACTTCCTCCCATACTGTTCTTTCTTACCTCTCACCCAGACTATAGCAGTTGCTTTCGCATCATCCCCTTGCTCCCATCCCTTCATGACACCAATTTTTCTCAGCAGACTCCGAACATACTGTTACTACCCTGCTCAAAATCCTTCCCTGCGTACCCATTTCATTCAAAGTAAAAGCCAAAGTCTTGACAGCAGCCTACAAGTCCCACAAGATGCACCACTCTGTCCCTCCTGCGGGCCTCTCCCCCTTCCCAGCCTTTGCACTGATCTGCTGTCTGTCTGGAATTCTACTCAGATTTCTCTGTGGCTTTTCCCCTCGTTTCCTTCAGATATCTGCCTGATAACCCCTGGCGAGAGCTGCCTTCCCTGGCCATGTAATTTTATATGGCCTTTTCTCCCCTTCCTGAATGCTCTCTAACCCTTTCTGTTTTTCCATAACACTAATTCCCTTGTGGTATACTATGTTCTTACATACTACTTTCATTTTGTGTTTCCTTACAAGAACATAGCTTCGTAGGTATCCCTGTCACTCTACTACCTAGAACAACGCCTGGTCCATAGTAGGGCCTCAAGAAATGTTTGTTGATTAATACAGAAATTAATTTTGTAAAATAAATATCATTATTATTCCCATTTTGCACATAAGGAAATGTGTGTCATAGGGTTTAAGAGATTTGACTAGGGTTTCTTGTTTAGTAAGAATCTGGTCAAGGTAAGAATCTGCCTCTGAAGAGGTAACATTCTCCCCCCCCCCAGTCTATATCATTACCTCTCTCTTCTCATCCCGCCATTGCTCTCTCTTCCTTTTCTACCTATATATACATGCACATATTTACGTGAGATTCTACAATCTTTTGCAAGGGTTCTCAGTGCCGCTGAATAAAGAGCAAAGAATTTTACATGGAATAAACTCCATCTGCTGAAGAAAAGGAAGAAGCTCAAGCAAAAAGAAATGAGATGCAGCTCCAAAGAATCCAGGATCGGGAGCAATCTTGTTCATCTACTTGTGGCATCATCTACATACGGCAGCCTAAGTTGCAATGAGAATCCATTTTGTAGAGCTCAGTGTGATCACAGTTGCCTACGAGTTTTATTACATGCCACCAGAATCTAAAAATTACATTGACATAAAATGCATATTCAGATATAAATAGGAAAAAACAAGCTTTACAAAGTACAGATTGCCAGTGCTAAGAATGTCAATAAATGAATCACTTTGACTAAGTCCCAAATCACCTGTTAAACAATATGTTTTTCTCCTAAATTATGCAGTGAAGCTTCACCCCTTCCAGCACCATGTGACCTCTCAGATTTTATGCACCATATAGTCCCTCAGTCCAGGCCCTCATGCCAATTCCCACTACGAAAGATTTACCAAATCCTCGGGTACTTCCCAGTCTTTTGAAGAGCTAAAGATAAGCTAGGTTATTGAGTGGAATACGAAGCACTACCACTTCATGAATCACGGCTGGACTGGGTCTTTGTCCTAGTTTTAAGGTTCATTGCATTATAGAGAAACAATTGATTTTTGCTAAATCCCACTAGCTTTTTGCAGAACTCCATAACAACACTTTCAATTTAAAGCACTTGAAGCAACGAGTGTTCAATTAGCATAATTCCTAAATGGGATAGAGATTGCAAAGTAAAATGTTTCACATTACAGTACTCAGGGAGCACCAAAGCATTGTGAAATAAATCCCTTTTACAAATTACTTCTCATATCTATAGAGATAGATTTAGGTCTGTGATATTTCACGCCTTGTACTCTATTGTGCCACTCATCAAGCCCAGAACCTAGCACGAGTTCTATGGCTCCTATGAGTTTTCCAACACTTGGAGTGATCAATAAAAGTCTGTTAAGTGATTGACTGGTTGCCAGACCTTACACAGAGAAAAAATCATTTTCTACTGAGCCCCATATTTTAAGATCCAAATGAGACAAGTAATATTATTTTATCCATAAAGACTATTATTTGCTCCTTTGTAAATAAATACAGAATATTATATAATCAAGGAAATATTTTTGGATTTCTATGTGCATCGACAAAAGGTATACCTGGAAAGAAAAAATACCCTAAGAAGATATACCCCCTCCAACTTTCATAAATTGTTATTTTATCAAAAATTTATGAACTGAAATTGTTGCATGAATGAGGCATTTTATGTTAAGTTCCAGCCAGTAGCCAACAACACATTCAGTGTAATGTTAAAATTTGAAATATGTTGGAATAATATTATAAATTAGTGCTGTGTCTATGGAAACTCAACCCCATAATCATTCTCCTCTGGAAACACTCCTTCCTGTCTTATTTTTATAAGCACTTTATACAGACATAAGATATATTGTACCTGTTAGGCAAACTACATTAAAAGGCGATAAATGGGTATATTAAATAATTAGCATGAAGATACAGGAAAGCTATGTACCTAGCAGAAGATCTAAAATTGTTATTGGGAGCAAAGTGATAGTCATATTGTTAACTATATCAGAAACTGAAGATGAGAAGCACATTCACAATAATGAGGCAATTCAATGGTGGATTAGATATCATCAACATCGTGTTAGTGTTAGCATTTTACTATGAGAACCATTTTGGTAATACATATGTGAACAAACTTGTAAGGATGTAGAAAGGCTGGATAAGGCATACAATATATTCCAGCTGCACCAAAGTAACAAAGTATTTCCAGGAAGAGGATGTACACTGTAGACTATTCATAACCTGCAATAGGACTTAATGACACACAAAAGACTCTTACTAACAAAAATGGGGATAATGACATACATTTATTAAATGCCCAGAGGGTAGCAAGTATGATATCAGACATAGAAAAAAGCCAAGTGCTTCTCTCTCTGGGTGAAGAAAGAAATATCAGAATGTCCCTAAAGGTAGATAAAGCATGAAGTATTGAGCTTTGTTTTAATATAAGATCTGTCTGGTAATGTGCAAAGGGTATTTTGTGAACAAATGTTTTAGTGGCCAAACTGATTCTTCTACTTTCACAGAAAAGTTTCATCCTTTTGTCAAAGAAAAACAAGCAAACAAACAGGAAACCTTGTAATTTTGGGGTATAGTCAAATTATTCTTTGCTTATATATTCCTTCAGAAATCGGCCTTGTGGGTGGAAATGTGAAAATATGGCAAAATTGAGAGATGAAAGTGCTTTGTAAGTGACAAAAGTAAAAAAGCTCAAAGTGCATTGTAAGTGACAAAACTCTACAAGCATATAAAATGTACTTATGATTGTGACACAACCTTGTGACTTTCAGAGTGCTTTCAGATTCCTGTGCTAACTGGAGCCAGATATTCTCATATCTCAGCTATCTCTTTTAATATTCAAAATATAAATCATTCCCAGGGGAAATAGAGAGTCCAAGAGTGTGACTTGCATCCCTCGGGCAAACCTGTGGGGAAGTGGTGTACAGTCCAATTCTGCCGCCCAGATTCCCAGTCTACCACCTCAGCTATTAGGGATCAGCTCAAGGTGGAGGCCATCATCTGTACTATTCTACCCAGAATTTCATCACTGGTTTGAGGTACCATGTTTTTTCATCTCCTTCTAAACAATCTTTCTGACTCATTTAATTAGTTTTTTGACCTTTTTCCAAACAGTCTAAGTCTTTTGTTTTATACGTTTCCTCCCCAAAAATAATTATCCAATAACATTGATTAAACGTCTGGCTTGAAAATCCAGTATGATTTCAGCCAATACAGCAAACAGAACCTAGCTGATTTATGAGGTAAGGCATAGCTCCTAATGTTTTTCCTGTCAGGATTCAGAGATGCTCAATGTAAAAACCAATGTGAATAAAAATGCTCCTCCAGAAGAGATACTTGACTATATTGAGCATGTTTATATGCTGCCTTAATAATACCTGCTAATCAGATCAATCTTCTAAGTAATTTAAGTAATCTAATTCACAACTTAAAATTTTACTATGTTGTGCTTTTGCAGTTTCCAAATTCTGTGCTCAGCTTGGTATGAGATATTTTCCATATACAAATAGAAAGAAAAGTAAATTCTTATTTAAAAGCTAATCGGTATGCCATTAAAGTTCAGAAATATTCTGATTAACACGCACATAAAAATTCCCTTAATAGCTAAAAGAAGTGTCCCGTACATAGAAATAGATCTTCTAGGCCTACTGACAGCACAAGAGCCAGCACAATTACAGGATTTCCCACAGGCTGGTCTTGGTATTCAGAAACAGCCGAGGGATGAACAAGTGACAAGCAAGTTGACAAGGAAATTCTTTCTCCTCTTCCACTGAGAGACAGAAAGCAGGACTTCTCACAAAGGCGTTCATGCACTAGCAAATTAAATATTTATAATACCATATCTGAATTACTGGAACCTTCTCCTAGACCAAACTACTCCATAAAAGACAGCACAGAGAAATGACATGCAAACATCATCCTAGATTTATCAAGTCCTCTGGGGGACACAAGGAACAAAAGCAGATAATAAATTGGAGTGATGTCTTGTGGTGGAAGCTGAGGATCTATGACAAATACTCCAGAATGTGCCATATCCTGAGGCGTTATGCAAATGCTACCCTGTACTCAAAGTGAAGGTCTAAGCTTCTGCCAGCACATGTGGCCATAATGTTTTACTGACATTTCAGGTCCCTAACTGTGCCACTATCCCCACATGACCCTCTTACAAAGGTGAGTCAGTGGCTAAAGAGGCTGATTGAGACAATGAAGCAAATGCTCACATTAAGCAAAGGAACCAGAAGCACAAGTTACCGTGCTTTTCATTAAAACCCTACCAAAAATTGGAAGCATCCTGCCCTGTCCTTCCATATCTTAGAAATAAGTTCGAAATAACATAGATTTGAACCAATCAGTATAGAACCACAGCGTGACTCTTGGCATAACTGTGTTTCAGAGAAGAAAAAGGTTCGAGCATACATGTTCTGAAAGTCTGCACAGAGCTCATGAATACTGTTCTACATCTTTAAGACTCGGTAGGATTCAACTGGAAAGAGAATAACAGAATCCATTGCGTACACACTGCTTGCCAGGCACTGGCTTAGGTGCTTTCCATACATTATCTCATTGACTTCTTACAGCAGAGAGGCTTTATTACTCACATGTTTATACATCAAGAAACAGAGATATATAAAAAGTAAGTGGCTTCCTCAGGATCAGACAACCAGATACTGCTTTCCGGAGAATGTCACAGTCATAACTTACCATGTCTTGCACAGCTGGTCCCTGTTTGTCTCTCAAGCCTCATTTCACACCACTTACTAGCTCATTCAGTGCATTCTGTGAATGAACCAGGCTCTCACTGCGGGGGTTTCAAAGTCTGGATTCCCTCTGCTTGTGGAAATCTTCCTTCTTCCCATGCAAAATTTCTATACATCTAGTAGATTTTTCTCATTTATTCCTTCAAAGAGGCATTCTCTCACTGCTAAACTAAATTGTTTCCCTGACTAGACTCATTCAGAGAAGAAGAGAACAGATGTACTACACATAGCATTTTCATTTTTTATATCTAAGTAAGAACAAACACATTATATTATCCAGGTTTGTCTAGGATGTCAGGCTAGAAATTCATGTAAGTGTTGATGTTGGGTCTTGAATGTGAATTCTGCAGGCTGGGAAAACAGACAGGGAGTCTGTTGCAATCTTGAAAATTACTCCTTTTGGAAACCTCAGTTTTTGTCTTCCAAGCACTTAAACTGACTATGTGAGGCCCAACTACCTTATGGAGGGACATCTACTTTATTCAAAGTCTGCTCAGTTAAATATTAGTCATATCTAATAATATCTTCACAACAGCATCTAAACTTGTATTTGACCAAACAACTAGGCATTCTGACTAAACCAATTTGATAGATAAGATTAGCCATCACACATATCTATTTAACATATATTCTGCCTGCTTCACTATAAGTTCCATGAGGATAGAAATCTAGGCCACACTGTCAAAACTGTATCCACAGTCCCCAGTGAAGTATATGACATGTCACATATGCTCAAAATTATTTTCTACTGAATGAATGGAGCACTGATTTACAAATTAGGGGAAAAGAAAAACTACAGAGAAAGTGATAAGTAAAAATTTGAAAACAGAGTGAGCCACTTGTACATCTCCAAGAAAATTGCCTCTTGCAGAGGGAGCAGCAAGGGTAAAACTTGAGGCTGGAGTTGTCTTGGTATTCTTTTCTTTATTTTAAAGAGAAAAAATTTACAAAATAACAACAGCAAAGACAAAAACAAAACAAGACAAAAAAAATAAAAACTATGCAGGATTGTAAAGCAAGATGATAGGAATTAACAATGATCATTATATTACATATTTTTATCTTCTTTGAAGTTGCTCAGATTACCAGATGTAACAATACAAGATTGATCAACAATTAAAGGGAATAGGAAGTAATTAAAAAAATAGAAAAGAGACAGAGCTTTACTAAACAAGATGATGGGAGTTCAACAATGGTTGCTATATTGCATATTGTTGTCTTCAAATTGGTTGTTAAGATTACCAGATATAAGCATGTAAAATTGAAAAGAAAATATTTAAGCATTAACTATTCCTGTCCTGGTATGTTTAAGAATGACCACAGTGTTCAAAAGGGAGAGTAGTGGGAGGTGAGATCATAGATACAATGGGAGAAGCAGAGAGATGAGAAAGAGACATGGTATCATGGGTGAGTGTGAGGGGAAAAATGACATTGGAGGTAATTGGAACACCTTTTGGGTTTAGGAGAACAGAGACTAATTAAATCCAAATGTAACTTCTGTGCTCACTAGATATAAGAAAGACCTGGCTTCCACAAGCATGTTATTTAGAGCTTATTGAGAGAAAAAAGTCCTTGAAATTAGCTAAGGTATCATGTCATACCAGAGTGCAGACAATTTTTACAGTAATATACCACTTTAATCACCATGCCTGAACATATCCAACCAAAATACAGAATAGCCCTTTTGCTGCTTAAGTAATGGATTAGAAATTCATCTTATTTTTGCCGGTTTCCATGAGTGGATCCATTCGAATTAAAGACTCATGTAGACTTTGGGCCATTGGATTGAAGTGCTTCAGATGTTTAAGACCAGGGAGTCTAAAGTGTAATGTTAATTTCCATAAAGAGATTCCAAGTCAGGAAGATACTACTGGACTAAGTGTGATAAGCACACTAGGAGTGACAAGAAGAGGAATGAGAGACCTAATGTAAGGCCTTCCTCAGTCACACATGCACTGAACATCACGAGAACTGCACTACCCGGTTTTCTCTCCGTGGTATGATGTCTAACCATATCTTTAATTTCTATCAATCTCTGCTTCTCATTCTTGTGAGTATTTAACTAACCTGAAAGGTATGCTCTAAGGACCTCAGATTGGCTACTTCAAGAAGTCCAAAATCATAGAAGGCCACATCAGTAATAAACAACATGAGGTCACATTGCACAACTTGAGACCCTCTTACACAAACATAGCCTTCTGACCAAACTTTCAGCATTCTGCTTTTGATGATAGACCAAGTAGAATTAATGCCAGCATAAAAACTGGCACAAAGTCAGGGTAGTGGTCATTTTAAGGGGAAGAATATAGCTTCCGGAAGGGAAAATGTCCATGGAGAGAGTCTGTGGGGTGCTTGACATGACGGATGCACGAATAAGGTATTTACTTTGTAAGGATGCATTGAATTACGTGCTTGGTTTGTTTTATTCATGCCTACTTCAGTATATTTCATGGTGGAGAGCTGTAAAAGTGAACTTATGTTTGTGGTCAGCAAGTAGATGTCCAAGAGCTTGTAGAAACAGACTCAGTTCTCCCCCAATTAAACCTGGAAGACTTTAAAGAAAGTACTCCTTACATGACCCAAAAGGAAAGACCTTCCTAATTTTAGGAAAACAAAGCTGAGGGTTGAATGTGCAGAGAAGTGAAGAGGAGAATGAGTGTAATGATACTTCAGAGCAGGACGCAGGAACCCTCCCACTACAAAGAGCAGTGTGACGCCTGCCACCTACCACCCAGCCATGGTGTAGTGGTAAAGGCAACCTTGTTTCTTTAGCAACACTTATGTGCCCTGTAGTACACTTCTGAAACCTCAGTGACAGCTACACTTGAGCACAGTTTGGCTGTACTACTGAAGAAATGGAATCAGTGCTTGAAGGCAGAACACTCACCTGGTATCTCTGTGGCTTACAATAGATCATATGCTCTCAGAAGAAAATACATTTCAAAGAAACAGGAATTTCACAGTTCACAGACTCAGCAGCACTACATTAAACCTACCATTACCTCACTTTCAAAAGCTCAAAGAAAGAATCAGTCCCACTTTCTGTTTTGCATTTACTTAAGCATGTTCTATGAGCTAGTATGTGGTCTACTTTGGAGAACATCCCATGCATGGAGAAGAATGTATATTGTGATGCTTTGGTATGTAATTTGAACATATTGCC
Source organism: Dinomys branickii (assembly GCA_004027595.1). NCBI lineage: Eukaryota > Metazoa > Chordata > Mammalia > Rodentia > Dinomyidae > Dinomys > Dinomys branickii. The sequence continues at coordinate 17,743 of PVLD010026922.1, forward strand.
TATCTACCTGTAGAAGACCATAGTGATTAGCTCCATAATGTTTAGTCCCATAATATTTAACATCCAGGTTTGTTTCATTTACTTTGACATACATCAATTTCTTAATTTGAGTTAATCTCCCAAGTGTCCCTTGTAAAGTCTTCAGAACCTGCTTCCTCTTTGATCCATTATCCTATATTTTCTACTCGCTTTTGAAATTATCCCTCTACTTGTTCATGTTAGTAGGATCCTGCCTTCCCCATAAGAGAATGCTGCTGCCAAAAGTGAATTTTGTTTCTAAACCTTGTATCCCAGAGCCAGGAGCAGCCTTATGCTTCACCTCTAATTTGAAATCATGTTTCTCCTTTCCTCATATTCAAAATTTCAATTTCATTTAAAGCTTGTGCCATTACATGAAACCACCTGCTATGTCTCCCAGTTGTTGACCACTGCTTACCTTCCATTGCCTCTTCATTCACTGAAAGCATGTGTCTGGCTGTAGAGCACCATGTACATTTCTGTCCCAGTCACGGTATTTAGTGAGATCAATAACCATACCTATGGAATGTTTGATACTCTGGGTTCCCAGCTTCTTGACTTCTAGTATTTTCCCCCTCCATGCCACCTAAGTCACCCACTCCCATGTACACATCTACAAGTTTAACATTATCATAACTCTATCACTTCTGAAATCTTGATTGTAATCTCTCATCCTTCACTCCAACAGTTGTTCAACCACATTGTAATATCTAATTCATTGATCCATTCACTCTCTCAAGTCCCAATACCATTTTCATTTCTTCATTTGCTTCTTTACCCAAATCCCATCCCATTATCCAACTTCATCATCACACTTTCTGCTATATCCCACTCTTTTAGCCCTCTCACCAAAGAGAAAATCCCAAACTTAGTTAAATCCAAGTATTTAATTTTCGTAAGTAAATCTAAGCACCTCTGCATTCCTTATAAAGATAGTGCCTGGGAAATCCTCTCTTCTTATGAGTGAGGGACTCACTTATGTAGTCAAGCCTGGCCTTAAACTTGCTAAGTTGCTTGGGGTTGGCCTCAAACTGGTGAGCCACCTGCCTCAAACTCCTAAATGCTGGGATTACAAGGGACATCCTCCCCAAATTTACCATCACAATCCTTGTGTGGACACTTTACAGTGCCTGGCAGTCCTACATTTCTCTATACATATGAATTCAACATTTTCACTTTATACATGTTCTTCTTTCTTCTAACTTATAGCCTCACCCACACACTTAGCAAATGGCTTCACCTTTTCTTTGAAAAATTAAAAATAGTTGACTTACGAAGAAATAGCAAACAGATAATAGCACAAAACTTTCTTTTCAATGAATTAAGAGAGCATTTTTGTCTATGCTTTATGTTCTGAGTAGCTACTTTTAAGATTATAATACATAGAGTCTCAACTATTGTTATCCTCCCATTATTTTGTTATGAAATTTTGGTTCTTTCATAGGATAAGAAATTGACTTAAATTTCCTAAACTTCTTAATTAAACCAATGATCTCAAATGTACTATTGATAAGAATAATGTGTTGCATATTTTAAAAAGATACAAAAAGCATTTTGAAACCTTTTTCATGAAGAAATCCTAAAGGTATACAGAGATGACTATGTTTAACCTGGCTTAAACAATAGGCAGCATATTCATGTATTGAATATTACGTGCTACTCCATTAATTTGTATGATCTTTATGTTTTATGAATGAAGTTTTTTAAACTTTATTAAGATAACCAATGATCCTCATGTTTCCAAATTCATGAAACCTTTCTCTGATCTTTTTTTAAACACTCATTTTCTAAAAACACACTACATGTGTGTCTTTAAGACATTGCACAATTGTGATAGTCTTCAATTAGCTATTATTTCTCAACCACTTTTGCTGTTATAACAGCATTTCAACACTGAAGAGTCCAGATATTGAATGTCCATCTTCTAGAAAATGCTTTGTACCTGCAAAATCTCACCTCAGCATGAGCTTTAATTATTACTTATACTGAATGTGTAGCTTCAGCTTTGATCTCTTCTCTAAACCAGATTATTTATAGATGTCCTTTCAAAACCTCACGCACTCATAGGTGGAACTTTAGGGAGGTGATTGGATCATGGAGGTGGATACTCAACAGGGGATTGGTCCACTGATGAGTTTATACTAAATGTGATGTTGAGAGGGGATGCCTGGTTGGAAGAGGTGGGTCACTGCGAACCTGGCCTGGAGGAATATATCTCTCTCCTTCCTCCCTTGATCTTTTCCTGCTTCCTCCTGCCATGCTATGTTTCATCTCTGTTATAGCCTCTTCCACGCCACCCTGCCTTGGAGCCAATTCACTATTGATTGAAACCTATGTAAACTGTGAGCAAAAATAAACCTCTCCTCCTTAAAGATGTGGGAGTCAGGTACTGTGTCTCAGTGAGAAGAAAGGAGCTAAGTCACGATATTTATATTCACAATATCTCAACATCATGGTTTATTGTAGTTCAAACTTAATATGGCTAAGCTTTTAATTCTCTACTTCACAGCCACTGCCTGCTCATTACTCACCTTTGGGGTCCCAGTAAATGGCACTACCAGTCCCTAGCTGCTCAGACCAAAAGCAAAAAGTCATCTCTGACCTTCCTGTTCTAGAATCAATCATATGCATCCATCATGAAGTGTTTGTGACCTACCTTCAAAATATATGCCCAAGTCCACGCACCTCTCCCTATTATTACTGCTACCAGGATAGTCCAAGTCATTTTCACCTTTCATCAGTTTCCTAATTGGCATTTCTGTTTTTACTCTTGCCCTGCACACCCAACAGTCTCATCATTAAACAGTTCATTCCTAAACATAAATCCTACCATGTCATTCTTCTGCTTAAACCCATCAGTGGTTTTCCATCACATGCAGAATACAATACCAGCCCTTTTCACTGGGTACACATGGCCTAGCTTCCTGGAATCTTGTTCCTGTCAATCTCATTTTACAGATCTCCTCTTTTCACCTCAAATGCAATGGACCACTATTTGTGCCCCTAAGGACCAAAGTACTCCCTTGTCTCAGTATGTTAGTGCTCGTTGACTTCTCTACCTCTTTACTCAGCTCTTGATATGACTAGCATATTTCTGATAACTTAGATTTCTGAATAAATGTCATGTCTTCAATGAGATCCTTCCTGAGAATTCTTCCTAAAGCAGCCACCCTTCTCCTCCATCAGACTCTAATATATAGCCTTATTTATTTTTTTCATATCACAGCACCTGTAATTCTGTTTTCACTTGTTTCTTTGTTTTGTTTGGCCATTTTCTCTCTGAGGGCATGAACACTGTCTTTCACTCTGTGGAAATACAGAGCACCTTAACTCTAGGGTTCAGTGACTTGTGAGGGCAAGTTCCTGCAAAAGACACCTCAATTAGACAAGCAACAAGGACAACCTCATCTCTTCTCTTCCTTATAAGATAGCAAGTGGAGTAGCCGGGAGGCTTCTATGATCCTAGTCTTATGTCAGCTTCTACTTAATTCACCATAAAATAAGTCTAATAATGAAAAGAAGCTGAAAAACTATTTTGTTGCTGTACATCTAGAAACTAACAAACAATACCAACAATGAAGCCTCTTCAATGCCATTAAGCAAATATTTATCCAGGGCTGACTCTGGTTATAAGCCCTGTTCTCAATGCTGGTGATACAAACGATCAATAAGATAGGAACCTTGTTGTTAGGAATCACACTTTCTAAGGGGGATGGGG
>PVLD010026923.1:0-21478 GCA_004027595.1 Dinomys branickii
TTTTTTTTTTTTTTTTTTTCTGTTGTTGAGAGGATCAACTGTCTGACTAAATTTGCATGTCTGTATATGGGTCCATACATCTACAATTCGAAGATATCAATGGATAAAGCAACAACTACTGTTGAGACCATATCACCTTGTCTATAGATTAGTTGTGATTGTACTATTTTCTATGATAATTGGTGTCTGTTTGTCAATAGGTTTTTGTACTTTTATGTTTCTAAAAAAAAAAACAAAGAAAAGTACTCCTTAAGTTTGGGAAAGGGTGAAAAGAATGAACTTGATTTTGGGTTAAAATAAAAACGGTTTGAGGCACGTCTCATTTTAGAAGAGATAAAAATAGTGGCAATTGTATCTTACCTTCTGCAGGTGCTGTGAGTCAGGAGTCAGGAGACAGGAATTCTAAGTTTCCCTAGTGCAAGAAAATGAAAGAGGAAATAAAATCCAAAAGGTACAATAGATACTGTGAAAGGGAAAGAAGCTGCTCAAAACGAAAGAACATCTGGGATACGGGAAAGGAGAAAAGAAAGAAGAGGAAAAACTATATATATACACATATATATGTGTATGTATACACACACATACACAAGATAGCTAAGATAAGTGTATATATTGAAAGGAACAGTTAATGCTTAATTGATCAGTTTTGCATGCCTGTATCTGGTAATCTGAGCAACTACTTTGACAATAACAGTGTGCAATGTAACAACCTATCATCTTGAATTTCCTATCATCTTGTTTTGAAATTTTGTAACATTTTTATTTTTATTTTTTTAAATTCTCATTTAAAAAAAATCCTAACGGCTGGAAATTAATGTTGCTGAGAGAATGAGACCGGTAGCTGAGCCCCCATGTGGTCAAACTCTGTGTCTCATCAGACTGGGGATGCTTGATTTACAGTGACATGAATGACATCATTACAAAGATCAGGGAGCAGGACAGCCTCTGCCGCTTCTGGCATCTGGATTCTCTTTGAGGATCCACCCAGAAGGGTCAGGAAATCTGTGTCCGTGCTGCCTTGCCACCCTCTCCTACCACTTTGGGATTTTTTTGTTTGTTTGTTTTTGAGTTTTGTGTGGTTTTTGGTACTGGAAATTGAACTCAGGACCTTATAATTGCCAGGCAGGTGCTTATGCCTCTGAGCTATATCCCTGGCCCTAGCCTTGCATGTGGATCCCCCACCCCTACTCCCACCCAGCCACCCTGAGCCCTACCTCATGATTACAATAATCCTTCCTCTCTGCCCAAACGGAACCAAAGTACCCACCAGAAAAGAATCAAGTCTCCTTTCCCTTGTTCTCACTACTCGTGTGGAAGAAACTAACATTGCTGAAGGGAGCTTTCCTGTAAACCAGGAGAGAGGGAACTAAGTGGAAAGAGGTGGTCGGGGTTTAGGTTATTGGAAGTTCTCCAGTCGCATCTTTGTCCTTCCCTTCTGTAGGGAGAGTTTGTCTCGGGAATATGCCTCCTACGTATCTTGGGATAAGAACAGGCAGCTGCTGGTGTGGGAGAACAGCTCCAGCTTCGTAAGGTGCCCCCAGCAACATGGAAATGCTGAAGGGGCAGCCCGGTGAAGAGGCTTCCACCATCCCCTCTGCACGGACAGTAAAGGATGTTTATTTCCCCACGTTCTGGGTTTCCCTTGCCCAGGTGTTTAACCTCTCAAGAGTTCTCTAGTCTTCAGAGACTGTTTTACCTTACTGAGTTCTTTTTGTCCTGAATCTTGTGAGCAGGTGGAGATGGAGGCCCAATAAAAGTGAAAAGTTTTTTTTTAGAGAAGTTATTGCAGGTCCAAATAAAGGATCACAAAGAGCTAGGACAAGATTGGGCGGGATGCGCTCGCACAGATGTAAGGCTGAACCCATCAGCCTGTTTGTTGCCTACATTTACTGAGTTCGGTGTGAGGAGCTGTTTTAAGTGCTTTCGATATGTGAGCTCATCTGTACTCAGAGCAGCCCAGAGATACAGGTTCTGTTGTATCCCTCGTAGTTAGGAAGGCTCATAGAGAGAGACCCACTTGCCGGAGGGTCACACAGCAAGCGGGTTGTGGAGCTGTCATGGAGCTGCTCTTGTGCTTTCTCCTGTCGGACTGCAGCCCCTCTGGGTTGGCACAGGCAGGTGGCTGAAGAGGGTGCTGGAGAGACACTGAGTGGATAAATTGACTGAACCTGCCTGCTACAGCATACAGGGAGCAGAGCAGGGTGCTTAGTCCTAAACCTGGCTGTCAGACCTGTCTCCTTCCCAGACGAGTCCTTGCTGATGCCCTTGGGATGAGTGCCTGTCTGCCCCCCCAGCACAAGTTGTTGTGAGGATCGAGGTGGACATGCCTTGTGAGGGCAGCACACATGTCCATGAGGTTGTTACAGGACCCTGGCTGGGTCCAGCAGCTGATGGGAGGTGCAGGAGGACTGGGTTTGTGATGAAAGTGAGGCGCACTGGGAGGGAGTCGAGGTGAGGATCTAACTGCAGCGCGCTTAGGATCCTGGAGCAGCTGTGAAGTTACCCTCCCAGGACACAGGGACCAGAACCTTGGTGCCATTTCCATGAATAGCCTGAAATCCAGAGTATCTGGAGGGATTTGGGAAGTCAGTCCCCCCATGTTACAGAAAAGCCAAACCCTTTAGCCAGAGTTCTCTCCCCTCAGACCACCCGCTGCCACCCCCAGCCTTCTCTCACGCACCCAAGTGTGAAGGTAGGACGGAGCCTTGGAGGTCAGGTAGAGGCCAGTCCCTCGCCAGCTGCCTGGCCAGTGTCCTCTTCACTGTCCCACATTTTCATCTTCTCCCCATTATGTTACGAACAAACAGTTTAATAAATAGTATTAGTATAACTGGTTGGCCATGCTGAGGGAAATACAGTTAGACCTACAATTCTGACCACACACAAATTCCAGATGGACTAAACAATTCATTTTTTAAAAACTTAAGCCCCAGTCTATTCCACAGACAGGAAAACTGGAAGATAAACCTACTCTTACATACTGTAAGAGAGTGAAATATATATATATATATACACATATATATATATATATATATATACTTGGTAATGTACACCAGAACATATAATGAAATATGTAGAGACATAGATACATTTGAATGCCTCCTTGCCTTCCAGCACAAGTTGTGATGAGGATCAAGGGTGGCAGGCCTTGTGTATATATTAGCTTCATGTCAAGAAACAAAAGGAATTGCAGAGAACACTCTGGTAAAGTATGAAATAATTATGAGTCAGAAAAACAAAAACAAATGGCCAAGGCACGTGAGTAAATAGTTCCCCAAGTGGAAGTGTAGTTGATAAACATGAAACAATGCTCAGTGTAGAAGTAATGAAAGAAATCTAAATAACAGGCCCTACCGGCCCTGGCAGTGGCAGGCAGGAGGTCGTCTGGGTAGGCTCCTTTGGGCTGTGACTCTGTGCTTGTCAGTGGTCGCAGAGGTTGACACTTCCTGCTGGATAGCAAAGAAGTTGGTGGCCCTGGGAGTGCAGGTGAGTCTTGGCCCTGGGGTAGCCTGTGGTGGTGAGGCCTGGCTCTTCCTTCAGGGGAAGGGTCCCTGTGTGTGCGACAGCTCCCGGGCTTGGCAACTGCTCCCAGGCTTGGGCAGACGCAGAGGGAAGAGGTCAGCTTGCAGGCCAGTTGGCTGTGCTCAGCTGGAGAATACATTTACCATGTTTATACAAAGACAAGGAGAACTGAAGGGTGATCTAAGGATACAGTAAACAGGATGAGATTAAAAACTATGTAGAACATATGTATAACTCACTGTACCACAGAGCTTAGAAAGGAAGGACACCATTTCCTCAAAACTAAGATTTGAAGATTTGATTCTATTACTTTTTTGTTTGTTTGTTGTTTGTTTTTTGTTTTTGTTTTTGTTTTTTTTTTTGGTCTTTTTGAGAGAGGATCTTGCTATGCAGTTCAGGCTGGCCTTCTGCTCACTTTGTAGCCCAGGCTGGTCTCAAACTCTCTCAACAATCCTCCTGCCTGAGCCTCCTGAATGCTAGGATTACAAGAATGAGCCACCATTCCTGGCTTGAAAACTAAGATTTGAAGACTACATCAACCTATACAGTTGCCAGCAGTGTCTGTGTTCTCTGATCATCAGTGTGATCTGCAGGACCTTCTTTCTTAACAAATGAAATGAGGGGCAGGGGTATCACTCAGTGGCACAAGCACTGGCCTGGCAAGTGCAAGGTCCTGAGTTCAATTCCTGGTACCAAAAAACAAACAAAACAACCAAATAAACAAAATGAGCCCAGAGCATGGAAGATATGACTTGTATATTGGTTTGGGATTGGCTGTATCCTCCAGCATTTTCATTTTTAAAAAGTCCTTCTGCAGGGGCTGGGGGTATAGCTCAGTGGCATAAGCGCTTGCCTGGCAAGTGCAAGGTCCTGAGTTTGATCCCTGGTACCAGAAAAAAAAAAAAGTCCTTCTGCGACTGGCCAGGAACGGCTCCGTGAGAGCAGGTCAGGGTGGCCAGGCATACCTTGAAGAGCAGCTGTGGTGGGCTTGTCTGCTGTCAGTGGGGGCTGGTGAGGTGGCCAGCTGTGCTGCCTACACCTTTGCCCCAGCCATGCTCCACTGGGAGCTCTCAGCACCTTTGTAAGTGCCGTTCTTTCTTCATACTTTCTAAATGAGAGACTCAATCTTTATGGGCAAAGTAAGCGTTTGCTAAGTATTCTAGGGTCCACAGGGATGGTCATCCATGCTCCAGAAGAGGAGGAGACAGAGACCTTGAATGAAATGTTGCACAAGTTGGGTGATCCCGGCTTTGTGGTCTTTGCGACGCTTGGGGTCATCGTATCCTTGATAGTAATTTGCCTGGTGGGGCCTCACCGTGGACAGACCAATGCCCTGGTGTACATTACCATCTGCTCTGTGATTGGTGCGTTCTCCGTCTCCTCTGAGAAGGGCCTGGGCATGGCGATCAAGGAGCTGTTGGCGGGCAGGCTTATCCCAATACATTATCTTACCTGTAAAAAAAGAAGAAGAAATGTAAATACTGTCAGCCTGTGCTTGTTAGATTGGCAAAAATAAATTCACTCAGTCTGGTACATGTGGAAACTCTGTATGCTCTGACGTGGTCCCTGATGGTGTAAACCACTACTGCCCTCTCAGAAATCAGTTTGGAAATAGATAGCGGAGACCATTAAAATATTCATCCTTCTGCAATATTTTTCAGGAAAATGATCTGTGCTAAATAAGAACTATAAGCAAAAGTATTAGTATTTATAATGGTGGAGAAAAAGTTGGCAGCAAGATAAATGTCCAGTAGTAGGGACTAGGAAATTGAAAAGGCAGTTGTGAAATTTATGTAATTATATGGGCAGTACTAGGACATACAAATAAATATTAACAGAATACATCAAGTTAATAGGTTCAATTCTGAATGTAAAATTCTACCTATAGCGAGTAGAACATAGAGTACCTCCAAGTACAGTGGAAAGAACGTTTGAGTTAGAGCTATCTGGGCTGATAGATAAGCCGGTAAATTGATTGTGCTTGTGTGTGTGGGAGGGTCTTAGGCCACTAATTTAGCCTTCTGGGCCTAGGTTCCTCACCAATAGTATACAGATCATAATCATACCTCAGAGACTGTTAGTGAAAGTTAAAGGAGTTATGCCTATAAAGCATTTAGCGTGGTGCCTGAAATGAAAGAAGTTACCTAGTAAGTGGCAGCAATTATAATTAATATAATCACACATGGCCATTAACATTATATGGAAAAAGAGTTAAACACTATATACCTGAAATAATGGGGATCGTATTGAGGTTATGGGTAAGTTTTTTATTCTAAACTGTTACAATTAAAACAATACGATGGTTTTTACCCATACATCTGAGCCCTGTCCCTCAGTCTGGCTGTCTCTTCGGGGCCTTTCTAGTTTCTCAGCGTGGTTTCGATTATTGGTGCCCACACAGCACCGATCCAGAACGTCTTCCTCCTCACGTAGGCTCTGTTCCTAGCAGGGTCTTACGCATACCACAGCTAACAGTATCATTCTTTGCATAAAACCCCACCTTGATGCATTTGATCTAAACTGGTGCGAGTTTTCTTTTACCTCTGAAGGTCTTACCAACCGTGTTGTTTTCCAAAGCAATCGGTGTTTCCATAGTACTTAACATAACGAGTCAGCCATTGCTAAGTAGTTGCCTCGTCCTGTTCCTGCTGTCATGTGTTTATTTTAAGGACAAAGAAGCTCTGGCTTATTGTAAAATACAGTGTGATGGACCTGTATATGAATTGGAGAGGAAGCATTATTTCTGTTACTTCAAACACCTCAGAGGTCTATGTAGAGGATCTGAGGATTTCACTAGGTTCACAAGTCATTTCTTAAAGCTCATCTAAATAAAAATTAAAGACAATGTTTTCTTTCTTTCAGGGGTGGCAGATATTTCAGCCCTTATCCGATCCTTCCATGTTAAATGTTTGAAGTATACTTTTTGAAGGTTTTAAAAAATTATTATTAGTGTGCATTGCTCTTTATACTGTATTTTAGTGTGCCTACTTAAAAACAGTATTGTAACTGGGCACAGTGGCGCACACCTATAATCCCAGCTACTTGGGAGACTAAGGCAGGAGAGTTCAACGTTCAAGCCCAGCCTGGGCAATTTAGCAAGAGCCTGTCTCAGAATAAAAATACATAGGACAGGGATAAGGCTCAGCGCAAAGGCCTTTGTTTCAATCCCAATCCCACAAAAAATATATAGTATTTTAAGATAAATGTTAACACATAGCTGCCAACTATAAAGTATAACTGCTGAATCATAAGATACTTCTCTGAAGTATAAAGTGGCAAGCTGTGGCAACTCTGAACATTTCAGAATCAATTCTAGAACAGGTCTCTTGTGACGCAGGTGTCATATTTCTCTTAGAGTAGGAGAAGCAGAGTAAACACCTCTGCTCTTGGTCTTTGCTCAGCAGTGGAAGAAGGCAGTGAGTTTCTTCTTAGGCAAGGGGTTATTAACTTGGTTTATTTCAGTCAGAGTTACTGCTTGTATTGGCCGACTAACAAAATACCTTATAGGGAGGAAGCTTCATTTGGGCTCCTGATTCTGGAGGTCCCAGTCCAAGATCAGGTAGCCCCATTGCCTCGGGCCGTTGTCTGGGGCGACACCCCATGGAAGAAACTTTTGGCAGAGCAAACCACTTACTTCATGAGATGAGAAGGAAAGGAAGGGAGGGACGGCCAGGGTGCCATACTCTCCTTCGAGGGCAGGCCTTCCTTGTCCCCCTGATGGCCCCACCACCTCCCAGGAGTGCTACCCCAAAGACCAAGCCTTTGTCACACGGACAAAGGAGAACATTAAGCATCCAAACATACTGCAAAAAAAGGGGGGGTGTTATCTTCTTGAAGCAATTGCATATAATAAGCAACTGCATATTCCCTATGGCTTTAAATTATTTAGCCTTATTCTAGATCAAAGGCAAATATAGAGTCCCCCCCAAAAAAATGTATACACACTTCATTAGTGTGTATGACCACCACTTTGAGCACCTGTTGTCGCTGTAGTGACCAAAGGTAAATTTGCCTTAAGATGGATCAATAAATTTACTATTAAAATATTTATACAAAATAAATAAAATGCTGCGTGTGGTGGTACAAGCCCGTAATCCCAGCACTCGGGAACCTAGGGCAAGAGGATCATTGGGAGTTCAAGACCAGCCTGAGCTACAAAGTGAGCTCAAGGCCAGCCTGAACTGCATAGTGAGACCCAGTCTCAAAAAGACATACATACATACATACATACGTAAAAATTTTTATACAAGTGGTTACCAGGCATGGTGGTGCATACCTGTAATCCCAGCACTCAGGAAGCAGAGGAGAATTGCAAGTTCGAGGCCAGCCTGGGCTACAAAGTGAGTTTAAGTGTGGAGCACTCTGTATCACTCTTACTTTGAAAACTTGAGAATAAGAAAAGATGAAATCTGTGTGAAACGTACAGTGGGTTTTACTGAGGTTAGTTTCAGGAATCTTTTTAAAAAATCATTTAATAGAACTTTGAATTTCAGTCATTTATACAGTGAACAAATGCATTACAGGAATTAAAGCTACTTCTTTCAATTTGCATGCTGGAGGACCTCAGCACATTGTCTTGTACTCACAACTTTGTCCACAGCTACTGCTAATAGCTGATGCTCCACACTTCCTCTTCTGCATGCATCTAGCCAAGTTCTGTATTCATTATATACTGTTGTTATTATGTAAAGAATACAATGAAAATAAACAGGAAGATAAATTCCTCTTAATATTCGTTCTCTTAGAAGCTCTTTGCTGGATCAAATCTAATCAGCAAATAAGGTAGTTATTCATAAGCTAGAAAAATATAGCGAGCCATTTCTCTATTATGACGATTTATTTTCTTTCGTAGACCAGGATGCACCCCCGCTCAGCAAGGCTGGACAGGATATGATTTTGCATCTGCCCACAGATGAAGTGATTTTGGATGGTCGTGAAAGCTCGGATGACCATGCCATCATCCAGTATGAGTGGACATTGCTACAAGGTGACCCAACAGTGAGCATGAAGGTAATTAAGGTCGCCCTTCCTGCTTCCAGGAAGTGGCCTTTGTAGTGTCCCTCCCCTGGTGTTCCTAAAATGCCTCTGAGCTAGTAGAAGAGGCATAAAGCAGAGAAAGGATAAAATGGTCCTAGAAACGGGACAGTAAGTTTTCTGTGGAGTTAACAATGGTCTTGCTCATTTGTTTTGAAGCTTGCCCCATTTCTGCTGCTTTTTCTTGACAAAAACATTTAAAGAAAAATGCTATGTTTTATTTCAGTGACTCAGATGACTTAAAAGTTTTATTTCGTATTTTACTTAGTTTAAGATTCAAGTAGAAAATTTTGAAAAATACAAAGGCTAGTACAGCACACAGTGAAATGATCTAGCAGTAAATGGTTTGGTCTGCTTGCCACCACTGTGCTAAGAGGTGAGGACAAGGGCAGCACAGGCTCCCACTCAGGTATCCCTGCCAGGCTCATCTGGGTGCAGCTGGACTTGCTGCCAATGAGAATGAGCTGTTTGTGCGGGAGCTTCCTGCACACAGTGGGTATCAGGTCCTAAGTCAAGTCAGGACGCCTTCTAGACAGGAGCATTTCCTAATTCAGGCATATTCATCCAAACCACTCTAAATCAGGTGTGGTGGCACACGCCTGTAATCCTAGCACTCCAGAGGCTGAGGCAGGCTAATTGCTTTGAGTTCAAGGTGACCCTCAACTACATAGTGAGTTTAAGGCCAGCCTGGACTACCCAGTGAGAACTTGTATCAAAAACACAAAAACAGAAACCCCTCTAGCTTGACGAAGAAGGTGAGGTAGGAAAACACCAGTTTACACTCTATTGGAACTAAAGCAAAACAATCTCCAATTTACTACACTGATGTATGTCGATTGTTTCAGTGATTATATAGTCTTAGAACTGAGCTGAGAGTTTGTCTAGCATCTTACTTACCCTCTCATCCAAATAAGAGCCCCTTCTACAGCAAACCTTCCATGAGCTGACTGTGCTCTGCCTGACTTTTCTATGCACAAAAGCTCACTGTTACACATCGTGTCCTATGACATTGTGATCAGCTCTAATGATTAGGCAAGCATATTGTACCTCCTTCTGTGCACCAGTGCTGGGTTTTTCCTTTGGAAAAGCACTGGAAACATCTGTTTATTCTGCACAGAAGACCTTGAATTGAATTTTAGAACATACATCATCCAGTCTGGTCTGGATATTTTAGATTAGTTTACACTTTTCAATTTTTTTTATCTCTGTTTGAGACAGGGTCTCATTATGCAGTTCAGGCTGGCCTTGACCTTACTTTATAGCCCAGGCTGTTCTCAAACTCACAACGATCCTCCTGCCTCAGGCTCCTGAGTGCTGAGATTACATATACTTTTCTTAAAATCAAATCCTATATTTATGGTGTAGTTCTTCCTGACACAGTGTTACCTCTTAGGATCCAGACATTGTCCCTACTTCTACTAGTGAAACCTAATTTACATGAACTGTTTAAGAAGCTGCATCTCACAAAAGACTGATGAGGGGTCTTCTTGGCAGGATTACCTACAGCCGGCTTCAGCTTTTCCATGACTGCTGTCATGGAAGTGGTCTCCCTTTTCCTGGGTACATGCACCTGACTGAACCTTCATACAGACCTTCTTTTTACAACTTTTTGGTTTTTATCTACAACAGCAATAATTTTGAACTTTGAATGTCATCTGTCACATTTATTACCCTTCTATGCAGTGCGTCAGCTGAAAGATCTTAACTGAAATTTTGCAGCCTGAGGTTGATTCAGCAGGGTGGACAAGCTGGGAGTCACAGCACTGGAGAGCCCCCTTGGGCGGACATGGCGTTATTTGGCGCTTCTCAGATACATTTGTTCAAGTACCTGTGAATGAGCTTCCACCCTCCTCAGCTTTTGATACTTGTTTCTAGAAGCTTTATTCTGTGAGCAGTGAATGCATAAACAAGTGCTGAGTGGAAGTAATACTGATGGTTCCGTATTTAATTTTTTGGAGATACTCATAAAGGGATGACAAAATTGGGTATTTTTCATAGCCTTTTAGGACACACTGCTGTGCCGTCCAGAGGGATACCAAACTGATTCCCTAGCCAGGTACACAGCAGTGATGGCAGATAGACGAAAAGGTAAAAAGTTATCATCAAGTGACAGAGCCAGCATTGTGGGAGCCATCTGCTACAAAATCGTGGCTCTGAAAGTGGTGTACATTCATGAATGGCCTCAGAAGTCAGCACGTAGCCTCACATGACATCATCACAGTCAGTACTGTGGCTGAGCATCAGTCAGTTCTAGACCACTTGAAACCTATCTGTAACCCTCAGAGAAACCTCACGTGTAAGGTTTTCCCATTTTGTGAATTAAGATTATGAAGAAAAACTGTGAAAGACTTTGAGATGGGCAAAAAATTACGGCATAGGGACCTATCTTTTTTCCTTCTTTCATTTCCTTCCTTCCTTCTTTCTGTCTTTCCTTCCTTCTTTTTTCCTTCCTTTTTGTTTTGCAGTGCTGGGAATTGCATCCAGGCCCCCCACACATGCTAGGCAAGCATTTCATCGCTGAATTCCATCTTTGTTCCTTTTTGAATTCTATTTTGAGGCAAGATATTTCCAGATTGCTCAAGCTGGATTCTAACTTCTGATACTCCTGCTTCAGCCTCCTCAGTAGTCGGGATTACCGTTGGCCATCATCTCACCTAGCTCTGAGTAGCTCTCAGTGGAATGCGAGGGGTTTATTAGTAGGTTCTTCGGGGTTAGCATTTACAAGTTGCAGAAAACTGATGGTAATAGAAATGATCCTCTATTATAAAAATGGAAATTTTTTTTATATAGAGATGTGATTGAGTTTTGACCCTGGAGAAAAGATTATTTTAGACATGACATTTTAGTATCTGTAAATATTAACCAATCTATTAATACATTTTCAGTACTTACTAACAAACTCATTTGTATCTACTAGCAATTTGATTTCCACTTTTGTGACTCCTATATGTGTCTGTTCTCTAGGTCCTCCTTTGAGTCAGTTAAATATCTTATTGCTTCCCTCTTAAGTTAATTGGTTAAATGAAATCTTTCACACATGTTCCTATTGTGTAAAAGTCATGTTTTTACTATTTTGAGAGTTTCTCTATACCAGTAATTAGCAACCCTCAAAGGACATAACTCTGATACCTTTAGCTTGAGCAGCCTGATTTCACACCCCAAATTCCTGGCAAGAAAACTGGGACTTTCACATCAAATTGCTTTTCTCTCTGAAAATGGTAACCAGCTGACTCCTCCTGCAAGCTGCAAAATGGGCTGAGTTTTGAGCTTGTTGGGAGCAGAGGAAGGGCATTTTCAGCCTCCCAAAGCAAGCACTTAAATTAAAACTTGACCTTGGACGCCCTGGTTCTGCTGCCTGCTGGCTGTCCCGTCTGCCCAGGGCGCCCTTTGACCTCGCTTTCCTTTCTCTCCTCCTCGCTGTTACACTTCTCATTTTATTGCTCACTTGTTTGATATTATCTCAGTGGTCGTGCCTTAAGGGAATCCAGCAGCACAGCCCTGAAGCTGGTTCTCTCTAATTTTTTTTGTCCTTTTTTATTTTTTTTTGAGACAGGGTCTCACTATGCAGTTCAGGCTGGCCTAAAGCTCACTTTGTAGCCCAGGTTAGCTTTGAACTCACAGCAACCTCCTGCCTCAACCTCCCAAGTACTGGGATTACAGACGTGCACCACCATGCCCGGTGCCTTTTCTTTTTTTTTTTTTTTTGTCTTTTTTAAAAAACAAATTCATGATAAACAGTTTTTAAATTTTATATCTTTCTTTTTTTGGTACTGGGAATCAAACTCAGGACCTTGCACTTGCCAGGCAGGTGCTGTGCCAGTGAGCTACATCCCTGGCCGTGGTTATCTCCTATCAGAGAAAGCATGATATATTTAACTGAGCTGGGGTTATTTGCTTAGCATGATGGTCTCAAGTGCCATCCATTTTGTTTTTTTTGGTACCAAGAATCAAACTCAGGACCTGTGTTTGCCAGGCAGGCACTTGTGCCATTGAATTATATCCCTCTGGCCCTCCATCCCTTTTCTTGCAAATGACGTGATTACATTCTTTATGGCTGAGTAGTACTCCATTGTGTATATATACTGCATTTTCTTTTTCCATTCATCTGTTGATGGGCATCTAGGCTGTTTCCAGAGGTTAAATATTATGAATTGTACTGCTATAAACATAGGTGTGCATGTATGACTACAGTAGAATATTTTAAATTTAGAAAATGGATGTCTTTCTCTGTTTTGTTTTGTTTTGTTTTTTGGTGCTGAGGATTGAACCCAACCACATCTCCAGGCCCAAAGATAACTATTGTTAATCTTGACAACTCTGGCTTTTGCCAGGTCCATTTGTGTGTTTTGCCAGCACAGTTTCAGGGAATCGTGGGGCAAGCAGCCTCACAGTGGGCAAAGACTCCATGGGAAATGAGCACATGGAAGCCGCCAGTGACACACAGTGAACCTCCCAGGAGCCCCAACAGGAGGGACAGGAAACAAGACTGCGACCAGGGGGAACCTGGAGCTTAGGCAGAGTTTTAGTTACTTTTGTTTTATATTATTTGTTGTGGGGAGTGAGAGAAACGAGCATAGTAATTGCAATGCCATTTGAAAGAGATTGATGGGTCAGAGTTCTAAAAGTTCTAAAAGTCACAGAAGGAAAGTCAGGGGCTGGGAGAGAGCGGCCCAGAGCACAGGACAGCTCATCCCCTCGGGTCAGCAGGGAGGTGCGTGGGTACAGGCCTTTGCTCAGGCGGAGGTGGTGCTGCAGCGTAACCAGGGTGCTGGTTTTCTCACTGCGGTAGACGAGGCTGCCCACAGAGGGGGAAGGGATTGGGTAGTGCGTGTGGGGCGTGGAGAGGAGGAGCAGGTTTGGGACAGTGGCTGCTCAGGTCAAGTGAAGGGACTGTCCATCAAGGATGCAGCCAGATTGGATAAAACCAGAACTGGAGCAAAAATAGTGCAAGATGGAGGACTCGGCAGCCCCGGACCCAGAGCAGAGGCAGGTGACAGCCCCGTGGCGGTGACACTGATTTACAGTGCTGTGGGCTGCTGGATTCTGGGCTCAGATCTGCCTAAACATGAGCTGTTCCATTTGTGTGTCAGGTACCTCAACCAGGAACCCTGAAGCTGTCCCACCTGCATGAAGGAACATACACCTTGCAGCTGACCGTGACAGACACTGTGGGTCAGAGAAGCTCAGACAACGTGTCAGTGACGGTGCACCCCAGGCCTTACCCACCGGGAGGTGAGAAGAAGGCCCTTCCTCGGCACTCACCACGGCCATGGCACTTCCTTTTTAAAATGTGTTTTCATTTTATTTATTTAGGTGGTTGAGTGAGAGAGGTTTTTTTGGTTTCTGTTGTTTTTTTGTTTGTTTTTTTATTAAAAATATAATAATGAAAACAGGCTGTCTCATATTTTAGGATATTTTGACACCACAGATTGAGATGGAGGGAATGCTCCTAGGAGATGAGAATAGACCGGGTGATCTAGTGGGCCCTATATTTATCACTTTTTTTTTTTTTTTGGCAGTACTGGGGATCGAACTCAGGACCCTGCGCTTGCTAGGCAGACGCTTATTCCACTGAGCTATATACCCAGCCCCCATAGTGGGCCCTATAAATATTTCATCTTTTCTCACTCACCTTCACAAAGGCAGCTTCTGACTTCTCCAGGATTTCGTTTAAACATGGAGGACTTTTTGATGTGTGCGCTCAGTAACTACAAGTACAGAGTGCAGTTGAACAGCCCAGCTGCTAGAGGCAGAGAGCAGCACAGTAACTACTGGAAGCTGGGCCAGTATAGGAGACCTTGGTCAGTGCTTTGCTTAGAGACAGACTGAATGCTAGTGAACTATTGCATAACATGATGACTATCGTTAATACCTTGTACATTGCAAAATTACTAAGAGTAGGTTTGAAATATTCTTGCCATAAAAAAATGGTAAGTGCTTGAGGTAATGGGTATGTTGGTTGACTTGATTTAATCATTGCACAATGGGTACATATATCAAAACATTGCTTTGTCCCCCATAAATATATACTATTATTATTTGTTAATTAAAAATAAAATATAGAATAAAAATGAAAATCATACCACAGAATAGAAGAAAGACTTAGTTCTTGGGTTCAATAAATTATTGATACAATAAGTGATTTCAAAATTTTTAAGAAAGAAACAAGAATCTGGCCAAAGAGTACAATTAAGACAAATTAAATTATGTAAACTACATGAGTCAGATGGAAAGCACTACTTAAAACTTCACACAGATGCATACACTGATATAATTTTAAATATATAAAATAGGATTTCTCACACTCTATTGTACAATATAAAACTCATTTATTTCATTCATCTGTATTATTTTCCCAAACATCTGCCCTTTTAAGATTAGTTCAAGTTCAGAAATAGCCATTATATGGAATCTGGCAGTACTATAGATGTAGTGGTACTGCAGAGGGAGGCCCACATGATTGACTTCTACAGCTGCTGAGATATTGTGCACATGCGTGCCCTGTAATTTGGTCAGTGGGTATTTTCTTGCTGTCTGCAGTGCGTGGGGAGTGTGCTAAGCACTGGGGACAGAGCGGTAAACTCAGTTGATACAGTTCTGTCCTCTTGAAGGATGTATTGTCAAAAAGTTCTGCTGTCACTAGCCATAGCTCTGGCAAACTTTTAGCAAGTCTCTAACATCTTTGAATATTCAGGATGTAGATCATAGTTAGCAGTTTAAGAATATGGATGCAAGAGTTGGAATATGACTGATATACTTCTAGAGTGGATTTAGTCTTCCACCAAAAACGTAGGCATGCATATTGGAAATGAAGATACATAAAGAGTTAGAGGTTTTACAATCTTATGAACTTGCCAACCTTGATAATTTGCATAAGCAGCATTAAAATTTTGGTTGGCTGACTGCTCCCTGATCAGCCAGGTTTAAGCTTCCTCTGATAAGGGAAGAGGTAACTACATGTGGGTAAGCCAGCACCACAAGATGCCAGGGATGGTGATTTCATCTCACCTGTCTGGATTTGAGCAGCCCTAGTGGTTGACTGTAGCTGCACAAGAGCCAGTTGTCTGGGGAGAACATCTTCAGGTACCTTGGGGGCTGGGCCTGAACCATGACCCCTGGGAACAGAGCACTAGGGATGCTCAGAGCTCACCTGTGTAGGTTGGGGTGAGGGGCTCACCTTGGGGAAAAGATGCAGAGAGCCTGTCATCCACATAGCAATTAGAAGACAGTTGCTTTTGTCCAGCCTTGATAGCCACGAGGGAGGAAGAGCCTGTGTAAACTCAAGCAGATGGCTGACCCCTCAGCAGCAAGTGATTTGCTGGTGTAGACTCTGGCCAGCTTTCCAGGTAAACTGCCAGTTGTAAATTTCTGGCCATTCTCCAAGGTGAGAATAAAATGCATTTAAAGTGGCAAAGGATGATTGGAATCACTTACTGAAAGGCCACTCTGGCATCAGCCTTGTAGATATAACTTTATATAGGAAATAAAAAGAATCAGTGCAGTACTACTATGACTATTACTTGAAATCACTTACTGGTTATATTGGAAGAATATGCTGTGAATTAACATTGATGAAACACTATATGTAAATAGTGAAAAACAGCAGCAGGAATACAGAAGAGTTTCTCCCTCCCCTATTACACATATTGATTCTGTAATTACTAACACAGCTGTTATGGTAACCAACAGTGGCCTCCACCAGCATAAACAGACATCTGTATTATCAGGGCCAGTGACTTGATCTTGTGCAGCTGTATCTATAAAGCTGGCTTAACCAAGGTTGAGGAAGAGTCAGTCAGGACGTCAAGAAGAGGCCACTAGTCTTTCCAGCGCCGGTGGCTCAAGCTTGGTTAGGTTCTTCTCCTCCAGCCACTCTGCCCAGGTGCACTCTCTCGTACCCCTTTGTCTGTCCCTCTGGGTAGAGTGGAAGTCTTAACTCTCCCTGTGCCCCTGTGACCTGACACTTGTCTACAAACAGGATGCGTGAATATTTGCTCGCGCTACCACTTCTTCTGTGACGACGGCTGCTGCGTTGACATCACCCTGACGTGTGATGGAGTGCGGCAGTGTCCTGATGGGTCTGACGAAGATTTCTGTCAAAACTGTGAGTCTGCCTTTTCCTTGTCAGGCAGGGCGCTGCCAGGGTAGAAGAGGGATGTCTGTGTTTTCCAGATAACATGGGGACTCAGCGTTCTTTCTCTGCCTGGTTTCGAGCATAACTTGATGTGCAAAAGCTGTGCCTTGAATGGGAATTCACCGTGAGTCTCTAGTCTTAGTTGCAAATGTCAAATTTTTGCTACTGCATATTTCTTTTCTATTTTCCAAAGATTTCTTCCCATCCTAAAAATGCGGCAATAGCCGGGCATAGTGGTGCACTCCTGTAACTCCAGCACTTGGGAGGCTGAGGCAGGAGGATCATTGCTAGTTCGAGACCAGCCTGGGCTACAAAGCAAGCTCAAGGCTGGCCTGAACTGCATAGCGAGATCGTCTCAAAAAAAAGACAAAAGAAAAGAAAAATGCTTCAATAACATGATTTTTTGGAAAACTGCAGTGAATTGACATTTTGTTTTGGTAGTCTTTAAAGAACATTTATGACACACTGGGGTGTAGCTAAGTCAGAGGTCTTCTAGTGCCATGCACATAGAAGTACCCTCCAAGAAAGAAGAGCTGCAGAAAGTTAAAGGAGGTTCCCGTGGGAGGAAAGACAACCAATCTCAATATAAGGTTTTGGTTTTATCTCTGTCAATTTCTTCATATATAGTATCTGGAAAGCCAGTTGCTGAAAGGCAAGAGAACCTATGGGCCACTTGAAAACTGGAGAGAATTTTGATGAGGTTCTGATGTGTCTTTGATGGGTCAATTATTTGTCCCAAATATCAGTGATTTGATTTGATTTTAAAGAGAAAAAAGTAAACATAACAATAAAACAGTTTCAAAACAGGCTAAGCCTGGCCTAGTGGCGCATGCCTGTAATCCCAGTACTCGGGAAGCTGAGGCAGGAGGATTGCTGAGAGTTCAAGACCAGCCTGACCTGCGTAGTGAGACCTGTTTCAAAAAGACCAAAAAAAAAAAAAAAAAATCAGGCTAGTAGGAGAGTAACAATAATTAATACATTGCATATTATTATCTTCATAGTAGTTACTCAGGGTACAGGATATAGGAATGAAATAGTGTCCAAACAATATTAGCTCAAACTTTCCTTTTCAATGAACTAAGAGAACCTAGCTGTATAATTATCATAACTATCTGGTGTATATATATTTTTTCTTTTTCCCTTCTTTCTGTTCCCCTTTCCCCCATCACAGTTATCAGTGATTTTAAATCAACTGCAAATATATAATTTTAGTGGAAGTTCAGAAAAGAAGCAACACAACTAACTGAGCTTTTCCGTGCTTCAGTGGGCCTTGACCGAAAGCCAGTGACTCACACAGCCACCAGTCCTGCCGGGCCAGGCACCACAGGGCTCATCACAGACGCGGGGGAAGACTCCAAGTTGGAAAAGTCCCCGGAAACCACGCCCCCCACCCAGCGAGCTACCTTACCAAGCACAGAGACTCGGAATCGCTCTGCCCTGGGGGCGGCAGAGAGTCAAATCAGTCCCATAATGACAGGTAAGGGCTTCTGGAAGGTTCCCCATGAAGAGCCTCATTTTGGGTAAATGTGGCTCAAAATTTAAGTTGATTCATTAACAGGGAATTGGTTTTAGGACCCTTGAAATACCAAAATCTGTGGATGTTCAATTCCCGCATATAAAGTGGCATGATATTTGCATGCAGCCTATATAAATCCTGTGTATTTTAAATTATCCCTAGATTACTTATAATATATAATACAGTTTAAATACTATGTAACCAGTTGTTACACTGCATCTTTTAGGGATTAGTAACCCAAAAAAATGTCTATGCATTTTCGGTACAGACGCTCTTGTTTGAGTGTGTGCCTCCCTCCCTCTGCCACTGAGATTGGATGAAGAACCCTTAAACATGGAGAGCTGGCTGCTACATTTCTTTGTAGATAAATTAGAGTTAGGAAGTTTCATTATTTAGCTTAAGGAAATTAATGCCCTAAGTGCTAAACTCTAGGTTCTTTGGAGGTAAAGCCCCTACACATTTATGTCAGTCCGCTTCACCCTGTGGTAGTGAACACAGAGCGGTGTACATCATTGTGAAATGGTTTCATATACTAATAATTTAGTGCCAGGCTTCTGGCTTAAATCTGTAATTTTGGTTTTTTTGTGTTTTGTTTTTAATAAGGTTAATAAGATTTTAAAATCACTATCAAAGTATTATAGGACTACATTATGTTAAATTTCTTCTATACACATTTGACTGGCATGATTATTATTATGTGACCTCAGAGACCAAAATACAGGTTATGAGATTTCTATATGATCTTGCTAATGTCATTTCAGTACCAAAACTCTGTATATGTTTTATTTAAATAATTTCACTATTGTCAGAGTGACTTTTTTTATTTAAAAAGTGTGTTGACTGATGCAGGTGTGGTGATTCACACCAGTAATCTGACCACTTAGAAGGCTGAAGCAGGAAGATTGCCACAAGTTCAAAGCCAGCCTGAACTATCTACCAAGACCCTGTCTCAAAAAGAAAAAAAAAAATGTTGATTGTCTAAGATTTGGAAGATGATGACTTAAAATACCACCCTTTATTGAAAACTACTTTTAAATACTTTGATATATTTCCTTCCAAACATTTTTGTATACTTTATACATTTTAAATGCCTCTACACCAAAATGTCTACAAAAGGGTGATTTCTATGAGAGGTTTTCTTTTTTGTTGTGAAGCACACTTGGGTCCGGGGCTTGCTAGCACTGTTACCTACTGGGAAGATCAATCACTACATACATGTCTCAGGATTCTCAATTTTCTCAGTACAGATTTGTGGGGGAAAGACAACTCCCACCTAAAGAAACAGCCTGGGGACACCAGGTGTATTTATCAGAAATGCTGAGGGTGAGAAGAGTCATGGGGAACCGTGTTCTCAGTAGCCCCGAGGGGTGCATTCTAGTTACATCCTAGAGATACAGAGGCCCACACGAGCTCATCTGAACGAATTGGCCAGAGGTGGGATGGAGGCCAGTGTGGCCTAAACTTCTCGTCTCTGCCCCTGGTTTCCTTGTCTGTCCACTAGGAATCTCAGCCCCACCCCCTCTGAGGTCCTGTTGAGCTGAACCAGTGTTAGGAACAACACAGAGCCCCATGGTTAGGCTTTGCCCCATCAGCCCTTACCACAATCGGTATTGCCTCGTGGCCGCAGAAGTGACTCCAGGAGTATGGACGCAGGCTCAGAATCCTTGTGAAAATCATGCCCAAACTGCCCCAGTCAGGACCCAATTTGAAATGTATTCGCAATCTGTTCGTGGCCTTTTGATAATAGACCTTTGGTTTGGACTATGACAGTATAAGAATGGATTTCACAGAACAGAGGGAGAGGCCGTCTCTATTCCTTACAATGCACTGGGACTTTGTTCCAACTGTTAAAGCAAAACCAATGTACTGTAGAAAACTAAGAAAATACAGAAAAGTAAAAAAAAAAAAAAATCATCTAGCAAATCTATTTCTAAAGTTTTGGGTATAATTTAGATCTACATAATGATCATGTTCATCGTAGGGAATTTGCACCTGTGTGTGATCTGTCTCAAGTCCTCGCTTCTTTCTCCCAGTCCCCTCTCCTCCCTTCGGCCCTTGCTCCCCTCCTAGTCACAAAGCTCTGTTTCCGTGCTGTTCTTTTTTATCACTTTTTCCTTTTCCCTTCCTTCCTTCCCCCTACCCTACCTAGTTCCCCTTTCTTTTGAACCATTTCTTCCTATTTCACAATATCTATTGTATAATTTGCTGCTTATTTACACTCTTGGTTTCTCACAGCAGAGAAACAATGTGATATTTACATATATGTGACCAATTTATTTCTCTTAAGAGTATGGTCTTAAGGTACATCTATTTACGTAGAAATATCTCAAGTTTATTCCTCTTAATGGCTAAGTACTACTCTATAGTATAAAAAAAATCTTTTTTTATCCATTCTTCAGTGGATGGGCATTTGGGTGGTTTCCAAGATTTATCTATTATAAAGATTTAGCTATTCCAAGATTTAGCTATTATAGCTG
Organism: Dinomys branickii; assembly: GCA_004027595.1. Lineage (NCBI taxonomy): Eukaryota > Metazoa > Chordata > Mammalia > Rodentia > Dinomyidae > Dinomys > Dinomys branickii. Next base: position 20,684 of record PVLD010026923.1, read on the forward strand.
TGCTGCTATAAACGTAGGTCTTCATGTATCACTGTGGTATGATGATTTTAAATTTTTCCAGGAAGATACTCAGAAGGGGAATAGCTGGGTCAATGGGACCTCTAATCCTAGTTTTTTGAGAAGTCTCCACACTGATTTCTACAGTGGTTGCACCAGCCTGCACTCCCACCAGCAGTGTGAGAAGGGCTCCTTTTTCTCCACGGCCTTGCCACATTTGTTGTTGGTTGACTTCTTAATGACAGCCATTCTTTCTGGAGTGAGATGGAATCTCAGCATTGTTTTAATTTGCATTTCTCGAATTACCAGTGATGTTGAACATTTTTCATATACTTATTTGCCACTTGTATTTGTTCCTCTAAGGAGTGTATACTCATCTCAGATGTAATTTTTGAATGGGGTCTTTAAACTTGGGAAAGTCTTTTTTTTTTCTTTTTTTTTTAATTTTATTTTAAAGACAAAAGAATGGAGACATATGAACCAGAAAAGCCATAAACAATATAGAAAACACAAAGTTATACAGAATATAGTAGGGAATTAGAACTGGATGTTGTATTACATAGTTATCTTCACATTAGTTAACACAAAAACATTAAAGAAAATATCAAATTATAGATAAGATAGTAGGGAATTTGCACTGGATGCTGTATAATATAAAGTTATCTTCATTTCTGCTAATACAAAAACGACTGAGGAAATACAGAATTATAGAGAACATAGAAGGGAATTAGCTCTGGATGCTGTCCTACATAATGTTACCTTCATCTTTGTTACTCAGTTACACAGATGATGGCCCTT
>PVLD010026924.1:0-21472 GCA_004027595.1 Dinomys branickii
CAAACGGCTCTCCACAGTGGTTGCACCAGTCTGCATTCCCACCAGCAGTGTAATAGAGTCCCTATTTCTCCACAGCCTCGCCAGCATCTGTTATTGGATGACTTTTTCATACTGGCCAGTCTTACTGGGGTGAGATGAAATCTCGATGTTGTTTTTATTTGCATTTCTCGAATGACTAAGGATGTGGAACATTTTCTAGTTTGCTATTGTTTATGACCAGTTTATACAAACTAAGATGCGACCCAGGACGGAGCGCTGCACTCGTTTTCTCTCTCCCCGTGTCTACTGCTGCCGGCTCCGGCGCCTTCCCATTTCACGCGCCTGGAGTGGAAACCCCACTGCTGGGGTTTCGTGGCCTTGTCGCAGTGGCCTCTACCTCCCATTTTATCGCTTGAATTTCCTCCAAACCTTTACTAACTTTGAGTCCTTCTGAACTCTCAAAGTAAGGGAGAGCACCAGGGCCCCGTGCACAAGCACCTTCGCAAGTGCTCTGGGAGAATGGGGCGCTGTGAACAAATCAGGCCCGTGCACGGGCTGTATCTCCTCCCCTCCTGTGCATGCTCCGCCGTCCCTCGGGACTTCAGCTTTCCAGGCTGCTATAGGATAGAACACAAAGACAACCAAACGGAGGGTATACCCATGACCTACGGACTAGAGGAGTGGAGGATCATGTCCTGGTCAGGAGACCCTTGCAAAACCTCAGTGAGGGTAGGCAAGGCAAGGTGCTGCCCCAAATCCAAGCTGCAAAACAACCCTTAGGATGGGAAAGTTTGATGTACTTTATATATTTAAAACTCTGTTTTTGTAACTGTTATTGTTCTGCTTCACCCAAATTCCTGGTGGATCAGAGATTAAGAGGTGCTCAAAGATTAAAATTCTTAAGACCACACAGCTAATAAAGAGCAGAGCCAAGATTAAAATCCTGGAGCCATCTGTCCCAAGACCCTCTCCTGCAGCAAGTGCAACACTACTTTCTGTTTTGACCACTATTACAAAGGCATCTATCTCTCATGTGACAGAAGTAAATATATTTTTTGCCTTATGGTTAGATTACATCCCTATCAACCTATCATAATTTAAAAATATCATGAATTAGAAATGCATTTAGAACACCTGCCCCACCAACATTCTAGCTTTAGCAAACTATGGAGCATCTATTTTTTACACCCGCGACTGTGATCCTGTGGCTCATGGGGGCCGTGGCTAAGAGAATTCTAGGAATTTTGTCAAATAAAAACTCATATAAGCATCTACTTCAGCACCTGAAATACTATGTGTGTGTGGTGGGTGCTATAACTCGATCTCATTTACCAGCTTTTAGAGGCACAGGAGAGAGCTCAAGGACTGTATCTGGTTGCTCACCAGTGCACAGCCAGAGTTTAGCACATAAAGAACTGTTCCTGGAATATGAACTGTTCAGCGTATGAACAAGTGAAGCAAAATACAGATATTGAAGTAATACCATTCAGTGGCGAGCAAAATTCTCTCTCATTACTCATCAAGAATATATTTTACGTCCCTCTAATTATGCAAATATATGATTCAGAATTCACAATAACTCCTCACAGAATATCTCTCCTTTCTGCTGCACTTGGCATCAGAGTCACTCAGTATATCACAGAAGCATTAATTTCTTAGCATTACTGCTTCAGTCTTGTCTGGGTAGGCCAACGCCTTTCCAGATGCAAAGGAGCAGCTCTATTCTTCAGCATTCTTCTCCCTGTTTTTTTTTTCCCCCCCATGAGGGGAAGTCAGGGTGGGAAGTTATTGCAATTGAACCCAGGGCTTTTGAACTGGGCTACGTCTCCAAAAATTTTTACTGTTTATTTTGAGACAGGTCTCCCTAAATTGCTAAGTTGTCCAGGCTGGGTTTTAATTTGAAATCCTGTCAGCCTTCTAGAGTACTCTGACTATGTGATTGTACCACCATGTCTGGACCAGGATTCTTTTTGATGTTTAGAGTAGTAATCACAGTCAAACTGGGTAAAGCCTGTACGTGTATTGGAGCTCATCTCATGTTCCAAATCTGGAAATCTAGATTGTGGCGGCAATTGTTACTTTTTTCTGGTAATCTCCTTTATCAATAATTGAAGGAATATGTAGCTCACAATGCTAAAATATATCATTTAACAATGATTTAATTCATAATATCAAACCCAATATATGCAATATTCTAAACTATTACTATTCACACATAGAAGTATGTATGTTATTCATCTAAAGAAATCACCGGCAGAGTAAAAAGAAAACCCAAACTGGGAAAAAAATTTAGCTCATTGTCCCTTGGAGAAAGGTCTTCTATCTAGAACATATAAAGAATTTAAAAAAATCAGTCCCTGCAAATTTAAAGACCCAGTCCAAAAATGGGCATCTGAGATGAGTACATCTCAGATAAAGAAATACAAATGGCAAACAAATACATGAGAAAATGTTCAACATCATTAGTCATTTGAGAAATGCAAATTAAAACAACACTGAGATTTCATCTCCCCCTAGTAAGAATGGCTAGCATTAAGAAATCAACCAATAACAAATGCTGGTGAGGCTGTGGAGAAGTAGGAACCCTTCTCCACTGTTGATAGGAATGCAGACTGGTGAAACTACTGTGGAAATCAGTTTGGAGATTCCTCAGCAAACTAGGTCTGGAGGTCCTATTCAACCCAGCTATTCCTCTTCTGAGTATTTTCCCAGAAGATCTGAAAACATCATATCACAGCAATATATGTTCACCCATGTTTATAGCAGTGCAATTTGTAATTGCTAAATTGTGGAAGCAACCCAAATGTCAATCTACTGAGAAATGGATAAAAAAATTGTGGTACTTTTATATAATGGAATATTACTCAGGTATAAAGATAAATTTGAGGCTTTTTCAGGTAAATGGTCACAACTAGAGACCATACTCATAAATGAAATAAACAAGACCTCCATGTGTAAGCAACATATTGTTTCACTAGTGCAAGAACCTGAAAGAGTGAATAAAAATTAGGAAGTATAGCAGACATTGTGAAATGAAAGGAACAGCTCAAAAGTAAAGAGCAACTGGGGTGAGTGAAAAGAGAAATGAAAGAAAGGGAAATTATGTATGTATAAAGGGAAATTATGTATGTATGTATATACAGGATAACTAACATAGTTGAACTACTGACTTCTATTGCTTTACTGAAAGGAGCAGTTAATGATTAATTATTTCATCAAAGTTGTCTCTATTTGTTCTGAGAAACCACTTTGAAGATATCAATACGTAACACAACCTTTGATAATTTCCTACCACTTTGTCTGTAACTATTGCTTGTACTGTTCTGATGCTATTCTGTAAATGGATGTCTGTCTGTTAATATGTTTTCCTTCTTTTATTTTTAAAATAAAATTTAAAAAAAGCATATGTGTTATTCATGTACCTCTTTGATTTGGGAACCAAATTTCTAGCTAAAATAAAGGATATATAAGCTGGATACAAGAGAGATTAGGGTTAGAAGAAGCATTTTTACTTCTACCCTTTTTTGTTTCTGAATAATCTCATTTAGCTTTGGAGATTTTGCATTTCATACACAACCAGGTCAATCCAGTTTTCTCTTTGTATAAAAACCTACATTTAATTTTAAAAATTCTTTATCTTCAATCATTTCAAGTCCATACATTAACGTTCAAATTTAACACAGCATGAGCTTGCTCTAAGTACATCAAAGTAAACGATCAAATTTGATATTGAGTAAATTAGTACAAATACTGACCCTCAAAATGCTTTTCTCTTCTTTATATTGGTGTCCACCTTGCATCTGCACAGGGAAGCCAGTCTCTCTGTGTTTGTTGGAGGTGCAACCAGTAAGTTTTAGTACATTATTGTGAATTTTGACCAGAAGAGAGAAATTTTAAAGCTCATTTTTTTCAAAGACAAAAATACTTTCTTAATTTACTCACTCATTCAATCAATATTTTATTGAACAAGTACTAATTGATGCATCAGTCCTCTCATTTGTTTTCTCATTTTCTTATCAGATAGAACTTGTGACTAAAGCAGCCTGGGATATGCTGCATATTTTATGTCTTCTAGAATGTGTCTTCTGTACAGAGCTGTCATGAAGACCAAGTGAGATGAGAACTGTGAACTAGCATTCACCAGAAGGGTGCTGTTGGTCTCTGCATGACATAGAGCATCTGATCCAGAGATAAGGGCAACTACTCAAATTCTGAATTTTATACTTTAATGTGCAACTGGCTTCTTTTGAGAGGTGATGTCTTCTTTTCCTCCACAGTACTTAGTTTCTGAGATAAGTTACTCCACTGAGCTCCAGGACTAAAACGATCACATCTGTGTTGTAAGCAGCTTCATCACATAAAGATGAATGTAAAGGAAGATCTGAGGCTTGGAAAAGACTGGCTTTCAGTTGTCACGCTTTGAGAATATAAACTAAAAGTCTTACCATTGCCCATACCCACAAATCAATATACTACAAGCTTTAAATCAATTATTGAATATGGTCCAGGTTAAAGAAAAAATAAGGTAAGTGTAGGTGAGTTGGGTTTTGTGTGTTCTATATTCAACCTTGTTTGTAACATGTCACACTTTAAACCTCTGCTTATATTATATTCTGAAAATGCTATGGTAAACACTACCTACTACATAATTCTCTAACATTCAGTAGAACTGCTGCTTTTTAAAAACTTCTGGGTTACTTACATTTATTTTCTGTATTTTAGAGGTAATGCACTATGATCGTGCAACGTTGCTCTTAATTTAGTTGTATAAAGCCAGGCATGTGCAATGCATGGTATTTTTGCTCATACTGAATTCGCCAGTGATTACATTGATTTTTTTTTTCTCGCATCATTGTTTCCAGGCTCAATGATGAGTCATGGAACTTTTCTCTCACCTCATATGCTATCTAACTGCAACTAGTGTCCTCTAAATGGAGTTAATATTCATGATGTAGTGATTGATTTCGGAAGATGATAATGAGATTATAGCTCATAACCTTGAAGCACAAAAACTGAAATCCTATCATTTTCCACATGAAGAAATATGCTCAAAATTACAATATCTGACAAATCTATTGCTGTGAATTAAACAAGCTAATTGAAACAGAGGTTTGATATTTTGATCCATAGGTGTATTATCTTCTTTTGTCTTACAAATAACTGATCTGGGAGTAATGGAGGTTTATATCTGCATGTATAACTTTTAATTGCATCAAGCATCTTCCGATTCTGATTTACCACCTTAAACAAACTGAATCAAAACAAAGTATTATGTTTCTTCCCTCTGATTATACAGACCAGGCCCAGATAATTACCTGGGAATAGTTATATTTCATGTCAGGAGAATATATTCTGAAAGTTTTCTAAAGAAGGATGAGTCAGAAAACATTAAATGTGTGGAAGATCTGAGCAGTTAAGCACACCAGAGAGATAAATGTTTCTCATGAAAAAAAAAAAAGTTACAGAAATGGGTAAGTTTTCAAGACTAACACATGTAATCCTCCATCTCTTTAGAAGGAAATAGCTCAAACATTTTTATTCATTTTACTTGAAAGTATCTATTTGCTGTGAATTTAATTTATTTTAATAGTTTCCTTAAGGATTCACCCTCTTCCAGGGCTATGAATGTAGTTCACTGGTGGAGTACTTGTCTGGCATGTGTGAATTACTGGGTTTGACCCTCAGCACCAGGGGAAAAAAGATTCCAGGTCTTCTAAAACTCAGCTTCAGAAAGACCTCTGAGAATGAGGGAGTATTACTAATACTGGCTATTTGGGCTACAGTATCCACACATTTGCTAGTTTTAAACATTCACTGATACAGACTTCCAGCCAGTCATTCATCTCTTAGCTTAGCATCTACCCACAAACATGTGTTCATGTGTCTCCTTACATCTAACGTGATTCTAAACACTGTGAGGCACTAAAAAGTGGAAACATGTGTACGTCTTAGCTGGAGGAAGAGACATACATCTACTTATCTGCATTGGGCTATCCATACATTTTCAGGTCTCTTAAATGTCTGCAAAGTACAGTAGAAAAAGGAGATACAATTGCTGCTCTGCCATCTCCCTTGAGATTCCTTACCCACAGCCAGAACAGAGTCCTGACTTTCCCACTCCCTGCAATCTGTAGTTTCACTACCTCAAAGCCTAGATAAAATTAACTATTTTTTATTTTCCTGTCCAGGAGCATCCAACCAACCTCTCAAAATTCTTACACTACTTCAAATATATATATATATATATATATATATATATATATTGTGAATCTGTCTTTTTGTTGCTACATTCTACACTACTTGAATCCATCACACAACAGATAGAATTGATTATTTAAAAATCTTAATTGGATCATAATTTATCACTGTTGCAACCAATAATGCCTTAACTCTTTTTGGAAAAATGGGAACACTTTACAGGAAGTACTGTACTGCATGATCTAGCCTCTACCCCACTGCCTTCCTCGAGCACATCAAGCCTATTTCTACTGTAGGTGTTACACCTTGTCTGCTTGGGATATTCTCCTGCATATTGTCAATGAACTGGGGATCTTACTATTCAGTTTACAGTCTAAATGTCACCTCCCCAGAGAGAGCTTTCCCAGCCAGATAATCTTCCCCACATAATCACTGTCATATTGTCCTGTTTAAATTCTAGGCATAGCATTTGTTACTATGTGACATTTTAGTTATCTATTATTACTCAGCTCATACCTATCATGTTCAATAACTATTGACTAAATGAGTGGAAATCATGACCACTACTTCATACTTCAATGTCATGAGCCTCCTGACTGAAGTTCTCAGCAGATACTTGCTGTGGATATCTTCAAAACAATCTCTACTTAAGCTATTTAACTTTTGCTAAATAATATGTACTTTGAAAAATTAAAAATTTACTTTAGTCCTAAGCATTTGTATCTCATATGATTAGTGCTTACTTGTGAGAAAATATTCTAACTTTAATATTTTAATGCATGGATTGCATTTGAAAAATCTAAGAATGATTCTCCCAAGGATGTCTTAATTAGGCAGACTTATTTAAATGTGCTTACTTTTAAATTTGATAGGGCTCACAAATATTTGATTACATTTGAGATACTAATAAATATTAATGGATTCTTTAAAATGGTATTTTAACATTTGTAGTAAAAGTCTGAAGAAACAGAACTCTTAAGCATCACTGATACCTTCTTGTACACCTTTCAAATTTTTCAATACTCTGAGTCACTCAGACCTCAGATTCAAACTTTTGGTATTAAATAACTCTTCTCATATATGCAACTTTATGTATATAGTTTTAAAAACAATGTTGATATAGTTGGAATTGCAAACCATAAAATTTATGTTATCAGTTTACAAGGCATTGAGTTTTAATAAATTTGTAGAGCTGTGCAACCACAACCAGAACTGAGGTTAGAGGACGGCAGTCACCCAAAAGCTTCCTGTGCCTCTTAGCAGTTACTCCCATGACCTCTCCAAGCTTCCAGCAACTACTTGTTTGTAATCTACTTTCACATGTTGCCACTTCTGATCATTTCATACAAATGGAATGTTACAATAAATTTTAGTCTTTTGTGTGCACTTGTGTTAGCATACTTTTAAAATATGCTTAGCATGTTAAAACCGAGTTCTTCCATTGTATTGCTGAATAGTATTCTATTTTATGGATGTACCACATTTTGTGTAACCATTCATGAAGTTAATAGGAATTTGAATTGTCTCCATTTTGTGGGTATTAAATGTGTAAATGAATTAACATACCTATTAGCTTGCAAAAGGACCTGGCACATAGCAAATGCTATGCAAGGATTAGCCGTGATAATTTATTTTGTTACTGTAATTTGCAAAGTTATGTTGTGTTTTGCCTAGTTGTGGATTATAGTTAATGTTTGGGAAAGAGTGTTTACATTCTGCTAATGACCATTTCCTCATATAACTTTGGGCTAAGGTAGTCAAGTTAGTTATCACAGCATGCCAGGCATTATGAAAACTAAGTTATAGCCCTTAAGTGACAATTAGAATAAGTAAGCCTTCCAAATCACTAACACCCCAGAAAACTTTAATAAAGTATATAAAAATAAAGTAGATAAAATATAAGATTTAGATTGACTGACTTAAACAGTGGTTTATTTATGTTTAAAATGTACTTATCAATGGGAAAATAGCAAAGAGTTTTTTTTCCTTTTAAAAGTTATCAATGGGCTGGGGATACAGCTCAGTGCAGTGTCTGCCAGGAAAAAGTCATCAATGGTTTATACAAGGTCCCTTTTAATTATATATTACATCAAAAAGTATTTTTTCCTTTTATGATTTTTACTTTAGTTGGCTGTTTGAGTGACTAATTAATTGCTGGTGTTTCTGACCAAGGGATGAAGAGAGAAAAACCAAAAGAATGATACATACTCCCCTCCTCAAATGAGTAAATTGCACATTTTAGAGACTCATAGAGAAGCACATGTTCCATCTCTTTGTCAAATCTCCTTCTGATTAATAGATTTAGAAGATATTTTACATGCATGGTAATTAGTTTTAAAGCACACCACTGCAAGCATTTCAGAGCACTATCTCTGAGTTTTTGGCTGCAAGCAGGGACCCCTTTTCCAAGCTTAGGTCACACTGTCCAAATGTGTCCCCATTCCAGCAGGTCCTGGGGTAGTATTTGAATTTCTTAGCAGCAAGCCCAATTTTACTTGAGACCACACAATTTCTTAGCCTTTTGAATCTCATTCTGTGATTGAACTGATCTAGTTATTATGCAGCAAAGCAATATTTTTATAAAACTGTATGTTATCTTCACTTGTGTTCATGACTATAAATTATAGTCACATGGATATAATGTTCAACTATTTATGGATTGTCAAGGTTCTCTCATTCCTGTAATTTTTTGTTTTTTGAAAATAGCATGGATGTATTTTATCTAGTCTTAGCAAGAAGCTGTAGGATCAATGGATTAAAGATACATAGTTAGGTTTTCTAAAATATAGTATTGTATATAATTTTAACATGACAACACCCAACATAATGTTAATTTTCAATATGAATGGTTCATCAGAATCTATATGATCACAATGAAGAAGAGACTAGTATGATGGATGAAGTGCCACAACGGGCCATGACAGATGTTGTGGAATAGACTTTCACCAGGTAATATGATCCAGAGTTAAGTCAGCAGAAAGATGGACTTTAGCCTATGTGAAAGAGAAGCAGATAGAAATGGCTGAAAAATTCCTCTGCCATTTCCTGGTGGTGGACTATCCCAAGGTACTGTTTTATCTCTGTTATATCTAGAGGTTTCCCACATGGCCAATTGATACCTGTGTTTCTTTACAGCTCAAGAAGTAGTGGCTATCTCAGTAACGCATTACCTGTACTCCAGACTCACCTTTCTTCCTCTGTCTCATTTTCATTTTCTTAATCTCTCAGGTTTTACCTTGAGACAACACTTGACCTTTTTCTCCATTTTCACTAATGTGAACTAAGATATATGCTGGTCAAAGACTGGAATAGAGAGGGCTGTGAATTTTATTTTAAAAATCCTGTTTCATATTCATCTACTTGATCTTTGGAACCAAAGACATACACTGGAGGAAAGACAGTCTTTTTAATAAACATTCCCAGGAAAATTGGACTTCAAGGTTGTTATGGTTTGTGCCCAGATGTCCCCCCAAAGCCTCATGCAGTCATGGTGACTGAGCTTTTCAGAAGTGGCTAAGTCTAGCATGTGTGATGCTGGGATTAAGGTGTATGGTTTCTAAAGCAGCCCACTGAGTGGTTTAGAAACAACCTAATGCTGGTGGTAGCCTAGAGAGAGTATAAGCGGGGAGGGGAGTTCCTGAAGTTCCTCCTTGCGTGGCTAGTCTGCCCACCCTTTGTGGAAGCTGTTCCCCTTTGCCGAGCCACCTTGCTGTGGAGCCAGCTGATTATGGACTGAAATCTGTACAAACTGTAAGTTAAATAAACGTTTCCTGCCTTAACTTTGGGTGTTATTTTGTGTCAGCAATGAGAAAATTAACTACTACAAATATCAAAATGGATCAAAGACCTAAATGTTAAAACAGAAACACTTAATCTGTTGGAAGATAAAACTGGTAAAACTCTTAAAAGACATTGGCAAGGTGTTTCTCAACAAAACCCCAATACAACAAGAAGTAATGCTGAGAAATAACAATTAGGATCATGTCAAATTAAATCTTCTGCACATCAAAGAAAACAACTAACACAGTAAAGAGAAAATCTAGAAAATAGGAAAAAATGTTTTTCCAGCTATTCTTCAGACAGAGGACTCACATCTAGGATATTGCTTGTAGTTTGGTTGCAGTTGGTATCATGGAAAGAATTAAGTGGAGGTACCACTTTAAATAAAAAACTCTAAACTATAGGCCCTTGCTAAATAAAAGACTCAAACAAAATATGAGCATTTGAAATGAATGTACACCTCTCAGACTGAGGAAGTATAAATGGCCAATAATGAATGGAAAAACGTTTAACATTGTTGGCCTATAGAGAAATGCACATTAAAACAACACTGAGATACCACAATTATTTCAGAAAGAATGAATGTCATGAAAAAATCAAATAATAAACACTGGCAAGGCCACAGGCGAAAAAGAAACCCAGCTAAACGTTGGTGGGAATACAACCTAGTACAACCACTATGGAGATCAGTATGCAGATTACCAAAAAGAAAAAGAAAAGTAGAGCTTCCGTTTGACCTGGCTCTTCTCCTTCTATGCATCATCCCCCAAAGAGTAAATTCATCATATTACAGCAATACACACATATCCATATCTATAGCAGCACAATTTATAGTAGCTGAATCTTGGAATCAGTGTATGTGCACATTGAAAGATGAATGTATAAGAAAATGTGACATACATACACAATGAATTACTACTTTATTAAAAAGAAGCACAAACTTAAGGCATTTTAGGTAAAGGATGCATCTTGATATCATTATGTTAAGTGAAATAAATCAGACACACATGTTTAAATATCACACAGTTTCTCTTATACGGGAAACTCAATATACAAGGAGAAAAGTAAAACATAAGAGGAAGTAGGAAGATCCTTTTCAAGTCAGGAGGACCAAGTGCTGGAAGGAGAGAGGGAAGAGGGAGGGGAGTTAAAAGGGACAAAAAAGAAAACTGAAGAAAACATAGAATTAAAACTTTTGCAAATGGAAAGGGTGGACAAGAACTGGAATGGGCAGAGAGGGATGGGATGGCAAGGCTATGAAGGAAAAATTAAGATGGGTTCTGTACATGTACCATGTCTCCATGATAAATGTAATTGTTATGCTCTGAAAACATGTACTATTAAAAGATAAATGAAAACAAAAATTAAAAACACCTGTGCCAAAGTGCAGACTCGCCAGGAGGGTGGCTGAAGAGTGTGAGGCGTGACTGGCGTCTGCAGCACACTCACTTCCCCGTTCCATATGACACGCTTCCCACGTCATGACCTTTGCTCTGTACAGCCTAGCTACAAGGCATTATTATTACCACGTTACACATGACACAAAGTGTAAAATCTTCTGATGTCTTGTAGGATAAAGTCCTGCAGTGGAGCTAAGTAGGCAGTAGAGCTAAGGCTTCAAGTAAAACATTTGGCGCACTTTTGTTTATTCAGACTGAATCATTCATGAGGAAGATAGGGTCCTCTGAAGCCTCCTGTGCTGTGCTGTCCCGAGACTGGTGTCTCCGTGTGAGCACCAGGCTTTGGAAAAGACCTCATGACTCTCTGGCACGTTGGGTATGATCAGCATACGGTGTCCGGAGAGCTGAGGTCTACTCTCTTTGAAGAGCGTGTGGTTAGGAAGGCCTCCAACTCTAAACCTCCTAGCTACTCAGCATGTATGTGCAAAGTTAAGCAATGGAACACTTAGTTGAACCTAAGTCTCATATTTTTCTGCATCAGAAAGAGGTTACTGATGATTCTACTTTATTTTTAATTCCTGGCATTTATAGTTTCAACATAGTTTTACCCTCAATCACCTAATACATATTGCACCCATCCTGTATACAAACAGCTATGTTCATGCCCACATTTATTTCACTCCATCAAGTGACTACTTGGGGCTAATTATGAAGGTTCCCATGTCCTGTGTATAGATACTTAGGGGTGACAGGGACCTATGCTCTTGCCTGTCTTTCTTTGGCTCTATTTAAAATAATGACTATGGTCTCTTTCTTTTTTCTTTTTTCTTTTTTTTAATACTACAGTCTCTTTCAACAAAAGGTCATTTGTGTCAATGAATAGAGCAGAAGATCAGATCACCTGCAGTAATTGCAAATTAATGCTCTCTTGGTAATGCATTAACTGCACACTATTGATCTACAATTGAATCATAGAGACTACTGAGAAGTGACTTTTACTTCCCTGAGTTTGTGGGTTTGTGTGTGTGCATGTGTGCTTTTACTGCTTTTCCCATAATACAGTTTTTTCAACTGGAATTTTCTCTAATTGTCTCCATTTTTAATTTCCCACAGTGAGACAGCTTCTAACTTGTAATTAGAATCTGTAAAAATTCATGTCTCTGTCTCAAAAGCCTTTTAGAAATCTACTGAACTGTAACTTTGATGACATCAGCCATACACATAATTCATGGATACAAATTTCTAGAGGGTCAAGCTTTTGAGTGGACTTTTTTACTTAGATAAAATATTTAGTCTTCTGTCTAAAATTGTAATTTGTTGAACAATCTCCAATAGAACATTCAAAAACTTACCCTGAAAGCATTTTATTTTGAGAATACTGATGCTGTGATTTTTTTAGAGATAATTTTTAACATCCAAGTGAATAACTTATTTCAGAAACAATTTTTTAAAAAGTAGATAATTAGAAAAATGTAAGAATTCTGTAGAATAAATATTATGCAAATAATCACAAAATATTGCTGATAACATCTAGATTTCTTCATGTTGTGTCAAAATCTTAATTGGTAATTATTCTTCTACAAGGTATGAGTTTATTGTATACCTAGTTTATTATCAATCTGGAGTAAGCTTGCTTTCCGAACCATGAGTTGGAAATCAGTTGAAATGAACAGATATTCTGATATTAGTTTCCTTTACTATTCTCATAAATTATTGATTATTGATTTTTCTATATTTCTATACTTTGTTATCTTCTACACTAAGAGGGAGACACAGTAATAATTTCTAATAAAAGTCTTCAAAAATATTTTTAGGCCTGTGAGAACTTTGGTAATTTACCCTTATTCCATTCATAATCATTTGAAACAAGAGTCACAATTAGTACTGCAAAAATACATGTGTGCCCAAATTATTTGCTTATTCTTTATTCCTTGGGAAATCATCATCATCTCTACCAAAAACACTTTAATAAATGTCAGTTGCATGACTAGAATTACATAAGCCTGATACTCTTTCTTGTAGGAGTTTATATAATTAATTAGAGACAGATACAATCAGAGTTGACATTCATTTTACAACCAGTCAGAGCTGGACCAGAGCACCCAAGGCTCCTGGACATGCCAATCTTTGCTAGATAATGAGAAGCCGGCCGGCCGAAGTGGCTGGAGCAGGAAGAAGATACTCAGTGAACTGGGACTCTGAAATGCGACACTCCCTCTAACACACTGAGTATCACTTCTCCCTTACAACAGTAAGAAAGGTACGATACCTTCTTTTTAGAGATGACTAAGCCAAGTGTTACAGAGGTTACAAATAGGCCCAAATGAATGCAGCTAGTATATGGTGGGGCCAGAAGTTATGCAAAGGACAGTGGAACCTCAGGGCTCCTGCTGTTAAGTACCACAATCCACACGATGGCAGGACCACACCAGGGCCCTGCACAGTGTTACACAGAGGCCATGAGGAACTTGAAGGACAAGACACAAGGACACCTCTGATGACTGCTAGAACCAACACCAGTGTTCCTTACATTATTATACTGAAAAATAGGAACTTGAGGGCACTGATTGCCAAAGACTGAATAAATATCCATACTAAGTGATATACAGGCATAATTAGAACTATTCAGCTTCAACTTTGCCTCACTCATAAAAGATACCACCAGCCTTTACAAAGCGGATCTGAGAGCTTGGTTACACTTTTTCTGTTTTAGAGCCGTTGGTATTCCACGGTCTAGCTACTGTTTCATAGTGTCTTCCTCTCCTTTCTTCTTTTCTGCCATACCTCTGAATCTTGGGACATGCTTGTTCAAACTTAGATGATAATGAAATTAATCCTCACATTTTCTAATCTTGAAGATGGTCAGAAATGAGAATTGCTTAGTCTACTCACTAAGCAGGAAGTTGGGAAGAACAGTGGAGTACACATAAAATTTTTACAAGTAAAGAGACTAAAAGAAAACACGAGTAAAATCATAATGCACTGCATCTAAAATGAAGAATTGATCTTTTCAAAAGAATGGACTTTAGAGTGTACAGTTTGTTGTGTATATTGTGGGGGCAGTGACCAAACAGAAGAGCAATTATAACTACACTCGCACAAGCATATGTGTAGGTATTAGGAAAGTAAAAGATTTTAGGGTTCGGTTTGCTCTTATTGCAGAGAAATTGCTTTTCCGTTAGGCAAGGGTGCACAGAATGAAATGAGAATAACTCCTAGGAGTTTACCATGGTTGTAGTGCCCAGCAAAGCTTTCCCCTGCTCTGCCTCCAACTACTCTCAGCCCCACTCAGTGTCTCCAATCACTCCGGAAATGTTTCTTGAGGGTAGAAACAGGGATGGTGGGGACACATGTGCAAATCCGGAGGGTGGGAATCAGGAAACACTGTTTCCATTTCTACCAAAAATAAACTTTCCAAAAACTTTCCCCAATGCTTGCTGCTTCCCATACAGCTTTGCAAATGTGAAAGGAGTTAATACATAAAAACAGTCTTCTAAAAATAGGAGGTGACATTAAACAGATCATACATATTTTTTACTATACATCTGTTATGGTCTAGAACTTTCTAAATCTCTATGTAGTCTAAGTTAAACCCCAATTTAGCACCTGTCTATAAAATAATGAGGTGGATTCTAAGCAAATATCCAACCACATACATCCAAATGAACGTGGACTTTTCAAGATAAGCACCTTAGGAGACCTTGGTAATGCTCAAAATAATTACATAAAACATTTTTATGATGTTTATTTTACTCAATTTATCAACTGATATAAAGACTCACGACTTGGCAATAAAATTCAGCTCAGTGACCACATTTGTTTAGTCATCTTAGCTCTCTGCAGCATTGTTTCTAGGAAATGAAATTCATCCCTAAAATGCAAAAGGTATTCAAAATATATCATCTCCCTAAATGACTATTTTTAACAGTCATTTGGATGGACAAGTTTTGACATGCTTATTTAAAAATCAGTTATGCCCAATCACAATTCATTTCAAGTGATATTGACAAATTAGAAAAGGAGAAAAACAGCTAAGAAAATATAAACTTTTTAGGAAATAATATCTGAAGAATATCTAAACAACTGTTTCTTTTCTGAATATGAAAAAGTAAAAAGGGAAATATTTCAGAAGTTTGACTAAGCATATGAAGCCTTTGACAAAGAAGTCAAACTCATATAAACTGTAATCTCTCCATAAACTACAAGCTGGGTGTGGTGGTGCATGCTTGTAATCCCAGCACTCATGAAGCTGAGGCAGGAGGATCGTTGGGAGTTCAAGACCAGCCTGGCCTACAAAGTGAGCTCAAGGCCAACCTGAACTGCATAGCAATGAGATCCTGTCTCAAAAAGACAAAAACAAAACAAAACAAAACATAAAACATAAACTACAAGGTGGCAGACAACAAAGGATCTGAGTAAGAGAAAAATTTAGTCAGTAACAGTTTTATGAAGTTAGAAATTGCTTTTAGCTGTATTATAGACACTGTCACTAACTCATAGTTACTTTTGTAATCTAAAATGGTCATCTTGTGTACAGACAGTAAAACTGTGCTTTAAAGATACTAGATTTAATTTCAATTAATTTTCTTTGACTTTATATTTCAATCTTCCAGGAAGGGGAGAGTGTATGGACCAGTGGTGGCGAACCTATGGCACACATGGTACAGTGGGCAGTTTGTATCACTGAGTTCTAAAAGCTTACCAGGTTTCCATTTTATTTCTCCTCTTAGCTTATAAGCATGGTTTGTAGCGCTGGAATCAAGATGCTTTTTAAAAATTCATAAACTCTTCAAAACATCCATTCATTAAAGTAAATTAAAATGATGTAATAATTGAAGCAATAATTAGAAATTCATTGAACGGATAATAAGGCCATATTTTGTACACATTATTGTTAAACACATAGTTTGTTTTTTAAATATAGAATATTCTTAAAATTGTGAACGATTCATTAGAGTTAGGAAAGAGAAAGCTATGTCTAGTGTAGCTAGTGTGCAATCGTGTAATGCTGATGCCTCTGTTAAACATCACTTTCAATAGTACCGAGGGTTCATACCTGATGGTCTGGCTTTAAAGTGAATGGTGATGGAAAAATTAAATACGAAATATTTCCCACTTGTCCAATGAAAATTAGAGTAAATGTTTTCCCCCTACCCAATGAAAATTAGAATGCAGCATGCAAAACTGTTATTCTCCCATCCAAGTACTAACCAGGCCCAACCCTGCTTAGCTTCCCAGATGAGACGAGATCGGGCACGTTCAGCGAGATGTGGCCAGCCATAGACCACATTTGCCATTCTCTAAAGTCAGCTATCAGTACAGTTAGAGCACTGAAGGTTGCGTGTATTTCTGACTAAGAGAGAGTTACCATGTCGGCATTCCTGGGGAAATGCTGTCATCATGCTGTTCCAATTATTTTTTTGTTCTCTAGTTTTTGTAAAATAATACATTTCCTGGCCACATTAAAAGAATCCATTTAGCTTGAACTATCTCCATCAGAGTGGCTTTGATTATTGCTAAAAATTGATTTGGTTATCTGAGTCCAGAGAATGGCCACCACGTGACCATGATTTTCCACAGTAAATACCCACTAAGCTCTCTCTTTTTGTTGCTTTTCAGAATTTTCTATTAACTTCAGTGATAAACCTATCCAAAAATAATTTAAAAAATTACCCACACTCTCTCAATGAAGGCACAGGTCATAGTTGTACTTAGATAACTGATGGCTTCCTATAATTCCTGATGCCCTGAATCAAAGTCCTTAAGAGATTGAAGTGTAGCGGCAATATCATTAAATGAAATTATACAAAGCATAGCCAGTGAATAAAAGGTAATATAGGGGATTTATATATTCTGTCTGTATGTAATGGAAGGAGGGAACATTTTACTCTGAAGCCTACCACTAAAAGAAACTGACTGATTCAGCCTGTGTTGAGGGTATAATACAAATTCCTGAAAAGAGTTTGCAGTACAAATTGTAGATCCATGCTTATATCAGAGGGAAGGCATATGGTACTCAGAAGGTGAGATGTATGACTAACAACTAAATTCAAAACTTAATAAAAATTAGTATTAATTTACTAAGACTCTTCAAAATATTTTAAAGGCAATTACTTTTTGTTTACTCTTCTCCTCATGAATAAGTAATTGGCAAATGGAAGCAAAGTTCTTTATTTCAGGGGCTGGGGATATAGCTCAGTGGAATAAGCGCCTGCCTAACAAGCGAAGGGTCCTGAGTTTGATCCCCAGTACCGCCAAAAAAAAAAAAAAAAAAGTTCTTTATCTCAGAGTAGCCCCTCAAAGATTTTAAGATCTCAACTGTTTAAGAAGAGTTTGAAAACTAATTTAATGAGGAAGTACTTATACATTTAAACACCTTACAGTTACTGATAAATTCCATCTATTTTTATAGCTCTCATTTACATATTATAACAAATGAAAAGCCATCAAATAAGATGAAAAACCATGGATTTCAAAATTCATATAAATAAATTAGAAGTCAGCTGAGCTGACTGACAAAGTTATGAGCAGCTCTCTAGGAGCACAAATCTATAATCAGTTTTGAATCTTATTTCTAGGACAGAATATTTCATCTGGTTCCATTGGAACAGTCACTTTTCACACTAAAGCTGTATTAAGGAAAGATATAGAACATGCAAGTCACTCTCTAGCTAAGTCTTTAGTTTTTATTATCAGCATTAATTGGAGCACTTTCTCCACTTTTTTGTATATATATAAGGTAGGAAAGATGTTTTCATGTGTGCACACATGTTCCAATGTTTAATAAATTCAAGCCGACCAATACATGCCTCAGTCCACATAGTTGTTGCTATTGCTATCACGGTTATTTGGTGGGGAGACTACCTAACTCTGCACCCATGGCAAAGTTCTAGTATCCAATACTACCAGCCCTAACCTTGGTACTGTGCTTTGGATCTCTAGACTCACTCACCCCACATGGCTGAAACTTCGTACTCTGAGTCATGCATACCTCCCGCTACCCCTCCTCTCCTTGTCATGCACTCACTGTTCTGTTCTGCTTCTATGCACTTGATCTTTTAAGGATCCATATATAATAAAAAGTCATGAAAAGATTTTGGTGTTTGCCTTCATTCACTTAGTATAACGTCCTCTGAATTCATCTACATTGTTGCTCATGGTGAAACCTCCATTTATTAAGGCTAAATAAGAAAGAATTTTTAAATTATATATACAATATATATTATATCCATTCATCTGTGGATAGACATTTATTGTTTCCATACTTAGGCTATTGTGAAGAGGCTTCACTGAACAGAGAAGTGCAGAGGTATGTACAAGATGCTAATTTCATTTTCTCTGGGTATTTACTCAGAAGAAGGATTGTTGAGTCCTACTGTAGATTGCTATTAATTTTTTAAGAGTATTTACATTATTTTCTATAAAGGCCACATCAACTTACAACTCCCCTCCCTCTATATGCTTCAAACACTCTTATCTTTTGTTTCTTTGATAAAAGACACTCTAGCAGGTATAGGGTGAGATATTATTGTGGTTTTGATTTGCATTTTCCTGGTAATTTGTGATGATGAACACCTTTTCATAAACAATTTTGGTCATTTATATGTCTTCTAGGGACATGTCTATAGTCTTTGGTCATTTTCAATATTATTTGTCTTTCTTTTTTGTTTCTCGCTATTTTTCTCTTTTCCTTTATAGAGTTGTATGAGGTCCACATATATTCTAGACAGTAACACCTGAAACAGATACATGGTTTGCAGATATTTTCCCCCAATTCACAGGCAAGTTTTTCATTTCTTGTTTGTTTCCTTTGCTGTACAGAACTTCTTACTTAGATATAATCTTGGTTGTTTATCACTGTTTTTGTTACTCATGCTTTCAGGATCCTATCTAAAAAATTTCATTTTTCAGGTCAATGTTGGTCTAGGAGATCTTTTTCATGGTATTTTCTTCTAGAAATTTTATAGTTTCAGGTCTTATTTTTAGGTCTTGAAATCATTTTGTGTTGATTTTTGTGTATGTAACAAGATTAGAATCCTATTCCATTCTTTTTCATATGGACACTCAGTTTTCTCAATGCCATTTATTGAAGAAAATGTCCTTTTCTGCATTGTATTTTCATAGTGTTTGTTATGGTTGATACACTGTGTCAACTTGAAGAGTCTGGAGGGAGGTTGTCTCCTCCCCTTGTGTGCCTGTTGCTTTTGCTATCTCTGCTGATGTGAACTGTTGCCCTCTGCCTTAGGACTGGGCAGTTCTGTAACTGATTATCCCAGAATTGGTGACATGGGCTAATCCTGACTCGGTGGATAGTTTATGCCAGTGAACTTGTCTGCTGAATCCACCCTCACACCCAGGGAGTGGGGCAGCAACAGTGTCCAAGAACTCAGACTGGATCAGACTCTGCAAAAATGCCTGCAACTTAGCAAAAAGCTGTCCTGTGTCTGAGTTAACTCCGCATTTGGCAGTGAAGGGGTTATAGAGTAACTGGGGAATGAGGACTGAGACTCTCTGGCAGGGAAACTACTTGGGAATCGACACGCAGCGCCTGCGCAGAATACCTCATCTGTGTTTCCAGGGGACATCCTGTAGGTTAAGGTTTTGTACAATTGTTTAGTTATTTAGTGAGGTGGGGTTAGGGTCTTCTGTGGTTTCTTCTGCATATCAGGGCGTTACACTTGTGTACTTGTGCTTTCTTTTTTTTTTTAATTTAAAAACATAAAAGTACAAAAACATATTGACAAACAGACACCAATTATCATAAAAAATAGTACAATCACAACTAATCTATAGACAAGGTGATATGGTCTCAACAGTGGTTATTGCTTTATCCATTGATATCTTCGAATTGTAAATGTATGAACCCATGTACAGACATGCTAATTTAGTCAGACAATTAATCCTCTCAACAACAGAAAAAACACAAAAACCAAAAATCCAAAGACAAGAAGCAAAACAGGCAAACAACAACAACAGCAACAATATCAACAACAAAAAAAACACCACTAGTTGCTGCTTTACATATTGATATCTTCGAAGTGTGTGTTCAGGATAACACATACAGACATACAAGATTAATCAAATATCCCGTCATCGATTATTGCTTAGCATTAAGTGATATAATACAATAGTAGAACCATGTTATCCCTCCTGCATATATATATATTCATATATACATACATACATTTTTGTCTTTTTCTTTTCTCCTTTCCTTCGTCCCATCTGTTCTTTGTTTTTGAACAGATTTCCTTCATGTCTCTTAGTTTATATTCTCATGCTCGGGTTCTTACACCAGTGATACAATACGTTGCCTGCACATGTATCGCTGATTTATTTCACTTATGAGTATGGACTCCAGTTTTGTCCACTTGTCTACAAAGTCCCCAAAACTATCTTTCTTTATAGCTGAATAATATTCCATTATATAAAAATGCCACAATTTTTTAATCCAGTCTTCTGTGGATGGGCACTTGGGTTGCTTCCACATTTTAGCTATTACAAATTGTGCTGCTATAAACATGGGTGCACATATATCAGAGTGATATGAAGATCTTCTGGGAAAATACCCAGAAGAGGAATAGCTGGTTTGAATGGAACCTCTAGACCTAGTTTGCTGAGAAATCTCCAAACGGCTCCCCACAGTGGTTGCACTAGTCTGCATTCCCACCAGCAGTGTAATAGAGTCCCTACTTCTCCACAGCCTTGCCAGCATTTGTTATTGGATGACTTTTTCATACTGGCCAGTCTTACTGGGGTGAGATGAAATCTCGATGTTGCTTTTATTTGCATTTCTCAAATGACTAAGGATGTGGAACATTTTCTCATGTATTTATTTGCCATTTGTATTTCTTTGTCTGAGAATTGTGTATTCATCTCAGATGCCCATTTCTGGATTGGGTCTTTGAATTTGGACACATACATGTTTTTTAATTCTTTGTATGTTCTAGATAGAAGACCTTTGTCTGAGGGACAGCCAGCTAGGATTTTTTCCCAATTTGTGGGTTTTCTTTTTACTTTGCTGGTGATTTCTTTAGATGTACAAAAACTTTTCAGTAGGATGAGGTCCCAATTATTGATTCTTTGAAGAGTTTCCCTTGCAGCTTCATTTTTGTTCA